>SCDY01000631.1:670-65696 GCA_004143825.1 Drosophila micromelanica
ATGATTTTGGGGGGGTCAAATTTTTGGTCAAAAATCATGTCAAAATCGACAAAAATTTTGACAAGTAAAGTTCTCAAATCGATGCCTCACATATTTCAAGCCCCCATAACTTTTTTGAGGGCATTTTGATCATGATTTCTCGTATAAATTGATTCTACATTCAAAATATATTCATTTTTGAAAATTAATTTTTTTTTATAATTTTGGAAAAGTTAGTTTTATGTCGTTTTGGTCGATTTCATTTGTGCTCCAACTTATTTATAAAATATATAAAAAATATTCTTTTAAATAATTTGATTGGTTCTTACTTTGTTTGTTTATTCGATCTGGACTGATAGCTCTTCTGTAATTGGCAGGTGGGCTCCTTGGCGGCGCTGAACTTTGCGCGGATGGGGCACGAGGTGGATCTGTACGAGTACCGCGAGGACATCCGGCGGGCGGAGTTGGTGCAGGGACGCAGCATCAATTTGGCGCTGTCGCAGCGCGGACGGAAGGCGCTGGCCGCCGTGGGCCTGGAGGAGCGGGTGCTGGCCGAGGCGATACCGATGCGGGGCAGGATGCTGCACAGCGTGCGGGGTCGCACCAGCGTCGTCCTGTACGATCCTTGCACGCAGCAGTGCCTCTATTCGGTGGGTCGCAAGCAGCTGAACGAGCTTCTTTTGAATGAATGCGATGTGTTTCCCAACATTCGCTGCCATTTCGAGCACAAGCTGGCCACGGCCAACATAGCCGAGGGTCGGATGCAGTTCAAGCGGCCGCACGAGCAGCCGCCAATCTCGGCCAGCGCCGATCTGATCGTCGGCTGCGACGGGGCGTTCAGCACGCTGCGCCAGCAGCTGGTCCGCACGCCGGGCTTCAACTACTCGCAGGAGTACATCGACACCGGCTACCTGGAGCTGTGCATACCCGCCCAGGACGGGCAGTTCCAGATGCCGGCCAACTATCTGCACATTTGGCCGCGCAACGAGTTCATGATGATCGCCCTGCCCAATCAGGACAGATCGTTCACGGTGACGCTATCGATGCCCTTCGAGCTGTTTGCCCAGCTGCAGACGCAGCAGCAGCTCTTGGATTTCTTTCGCCTCCACTTTGTGGACGCCCTGCCCCTGATTGGGGAGCAGCAGCTGATCAAGGACTTCTTCAAGACGCGTCCCCAGCACCTGATGTCCGTCAAGTGCAAGCCGTATCACTTTGCCGACAAGGCCTTCATCCTGGGCGATGCCGCCCACGCGATGGTGCCCTACTACGGCCAGGGCATGAACGCCGGCATGGAGGATCTGACCCTGCTCAGCTCCATACTCAGCCAGCAGCTGCCGCTGGACGAGGCGCTCGCCCAGTTCACGGAGTCGCGCTGGCGCGACGCCTACGCCATCTGTGACCTGGCCATGTACAACTATGTGGAGGTAAGTGCTCGAAGAAATTTGGTATACCCGTTCACTAAGTGAAAAGAGAGTATTCGGTTTGTGCAGAGTCCGTCCGTAAAATTTTAATATATACTTGTGTTTACCCGCATCAGAAAAATGCTACCTTGAATTCATGAGAATCGCATAGAGGAGCTTTACAAAACTACAGATTGATTCTTTGTTAATTTCTGCTTCAGCTTACAGATTTAATTATAGATTATGTATATATAGAATTATAGATATTTTACCGAATCCATGTAAATTCCAATTCCTTTGCAGATGCGGGATCTGACCAAGCGTTGGTCCTTTCGCTGCCGCAAGTGGCTGGACACGCTCCTGTTTCGGCTCTTTCCCCGCCGCTGGGTGCCGCTCTACAACAGCGTCTCGTTCAGCAGCATGCCCTACAGCCAGTGCATTGCCAATCGCCAGTGGCAGGACAATCTGCTGGGCAACGTCTTCCGTCTGACGATCCTGACCAGCTTACTAGCCGGTGGCGCCATCTATGTGCGGTGTTTGCGCTAAGCGGAAGCGGAACTCAAACTTTTTAAGCTCTAAAAAATAATATTGTAAAATGTTATGTACTCTTGATGTTTTTATACAAATCATATTATTATTATAATTTTGTGGTTTTTTTTTTGTATATATATTCGTGATCAATTGTTTACAATTCTCAAGCTGTTTGTGCACCATTTGAATAAAATAGACGTTGCATCTTGATTCACAAACATAAATAGATACACATATTTGTGTTTAGCGCGTGGTTGAATACTACTACGCATCGCATTTTGGCAATCTAAATATCTATGAGCAGAGATACATACATTATATATCTATTTACATATATATTTTTGTTTATTTGCTGCGTTTAAAAAGTCGATGGCATTGTGCAAAGCCAAAAATATGCCACGCCAGTATAAAATTGCATTAGAACGCCTCATACGTAATATAAAATATATATACATCTATGCTATGCTTTTCTATCATATCACGTGTACAATGGGATGTGTTTATAACGGATATAAAAAAAAGAGTATCTGTTTTTATGTTTAACCTCACTAACTATCAAGAGAATATAAACGAATGGCAGCACTGGCATTACAAATGGCAGCACTGTCACGCAAGGCCGGAACTTTCTCGTGCCGCGCGCGCTCTCATTATCTCTCCCTCTCTCACGTTTGTTAATTCAATGGCGACGCCGGCCGGTCTTTCTCTATGACTTGCAAGCAATAACAACAACATTTCACATTACAAAAAATGCCTCGTTGATCTTCAAATTGAAGGCTGGCAAAAGCTCTCTCTCCCAATATTGTTTCGCTCTTGCTCTCTCGCTCTCTGTGCTGGAACATTCGCACTGAGTTGCCAGCAGCCGCATGTTGGTTGTGCAAAAACTAGGCTTAAAAGTGAAAACACGGCCAAAACAATGGATTGGCCGCGAATGTCTGACCCACTGCTGTGAAACGCGCAGCGTTGAGAGTGAGAGCCACAGCGATACGATATAAAAATTCAACGCTCAATTCAACTAATTGTTTTTGTTAATTCTGCGGCGATTCAATGTGAGTGTTTGAAAATACATATACACACACACCCACACTTACATTGTGTGCTTATGTAAATGTGAGGCGCACATACACACATGCTATACATTCGGTATTGTTGCTATATGCCACCGGCGACTTAGTTATTTGTGAACTTTTTCCGCTGCTTTTTATTTTTTCTTTTTTTTATTTCTCTCTAGAATTGTTGTCATCGTCGCACCGTGGACAAATACCAAGCATACTTAGTTGAAAATGTTTTTGTGATGCAATGTAACGTCATCAAAAGACCGATCAATAAATCGATATTAATATGAAATCGATTATTATAAGAAATATTTGTGATTTGTGATGTCTAGACATCTGAAAACCTATCGATAAATCGATATGCAAGCAAATTGACATTATAGCTAAAGTATACTTAATGTATATCATTTCCAAAATCATATTTATATTTTTAAATTAGTAAAATTCATAAATTTTCACTAATATAGGAGCAAATCAAGTCAACTTCGACCAATGGCAATTGCAGTTGAACCAGTGTGCGTTGCCGACGTTCACGACGCGTAGCTGCCGCGATTTATACAAACAAACGGTTTTGCTTAAGCAACGACCATCAGTTGCTCGTCACATGTTCGACACTCAAGTAGAGACCACCTCAACTAGCTGAAATTGTGCAGAAAATTGGACCAACGATCATTTCTGCGACCAATCCAGCCAAACAACAACAATAAATATTCTCGCACCGTGCAATTGAAAGTGGAGACCCGAGATTTATTGAAAGTCGAAAGCAAACGAAACGCCGCAGAGTTGTGTGAGTGTGCAAAATATATTAAACGAGTTGTTAACATTCAAAAAAGAAAAAATCTACTTAGTTGCCAACGCGCCGTTGTCGCCCACAACATTCTCGAAGCTTTCCGAGCAACGTGCTACGAATACACGCGTTTCTGTGTTGTGTCTCATATGTGTGTGTGTGTGTGAAAAGAAAATCAAAAAAAAAATTGAGATAAAAAGCTAAAGTCAAAGCAAAAATCGAAAAGAATATGAGCAATTAGGGACTCATTTGTCACACTGCAGTCGGCTGTTGGTTTTTACCGTTCACGTAATATTCAAAACAATACGAGTTTTACCATCTAACATCAATACATACAAACATATTTTTGGGCATTTTTTTTGCCAGCCCCCAATCACCGAACCGCACCGCACCGCACCGCTCAACGCCCTTCGTCAACTGTCGAAGAATTGCACGCTGCAATTGAGCGTTTTATTGGATTTTTGCTTCCGTTCTCTCTTTCTGTTCGCTCTCTTTGATTCCTTTTGTTGATTTATTTGAATACAGTGCCTGTGCCCTATTCGAATTGAACGAACAGTTTTTGTGTCTGTGTGTGTGTGTGTCGATATACCCACATACATTTAGACGTTAAACATTTACATTAGTGTTACATACACACGTGAGCAAATCGGACAACAGCGTGAACAGAGACTTTGTAATCGTGTAACCGTAATCGATAACGTCAGATTAAAAGTAACGGTCAACGCTGCAATCGCGTCTCGCGTCTCTCGCACATCCCTCTCTCATTGGCAGGCAAAGAAAAAACGAAGCGGATTAACGGTCAGCTCGTTACGTGCGCCGTCTCCTTTGCACAACAACAGCGTCCCTGTCATCGTCCTCGCTGTGGCCGTGTGCATCAAACGATCGCTCTCTTTTTCGCTCGCATCGCGTTTCTTCTGCGTGTTTCGAAGAAAGCTAAATAGCAAATAAAAAAGACGCTCAATTTCGCTTTCTGCATTCTGGTTAAGCACGATTTGTCGCCCAATATACCAGGTAAATATAAGAAAATGAAAGATTATCAAAATATTGATCTTGCAATTTGTGGACGTGGACTACGTGACCATACTGCAAACTGCGCTGCCGGGTCTCGGGTTGCCAAAGAAATGCCTAGCAAACGCACTCTGCATCTCTTTTTTACTCTCACACAAGGTGATATTGTATATTTACATGCTCTTTACTCTTTTAAGGGGGCATTTGCCATTTCCGGCTTGATCACCTTCAGGCCATTTGGGATATTGGCCCTGACTATTTTTTCGTGTACTTTATTTTTATTTACATTCTGGCATTAGAATCGGCGTTAAACCAGAAATCAAATATCACAAAAAAAATGTATATAATTTCTATATAAAACTAGTTCACAAAGCAGGCTACAAATATGTACCATAAAATTGATTTGAAATACAATGTGTGACAAACTATTCATTTCAGTAAGTTTAAACAGCATGTAAATTTTTAAATTCCGTTCTAATTGAGGAGATTTCTTGGACAATCCCTGAAGCTGCTGAAGCTTGTGCCAAGACATTCAGAAATCGCCAAATGCGAATCATATGCTAACTAGAACAGTCAGCATGAAGAGCTACTTAAAGTTCCAGTTATCCAACCAAGGAGATTAGATAAATATTTCAAATATACAACAATCTTCAATGAGGTAAAGTTTCACAAATAATTTTCCTTATTGTTTTAATTAAGAAAGATTTGTAGTTGTTTTATGTTGCTTTAATTTGTATTTGTATCGATATTACTACGTTTTATGGATATTATTTTTATACCATGAGTAATTGCTGATTATATATCATATGTGATCATGTTCGCTTCAACTCGTTTGTCAACGTTGAATTTTTATCCAATGTTGATTCGATTGTTTATAGTTAAATTTAAATAAGCAGAGTCAATTTAAGCAATTTCTTAGAGTTGCGAAATGTTTGATATTTTTATATATTACATATGATATATGTATATGTAAAACAATATTGCACTTTATGGCATAAAAATAACAAAATCAATTGTGAATAACCTACAAACAAAGATACATTCGCCCACGCCCAAGCGTACATAAAATACATAGATACATATGCATCAAGCTGTATGTACATACGTACAGCTTTGCATTTATCATAAAACTTACATCATCTGCTTGTGGGCCGCAGAGAGGCAGAGCGTGGGGAGAGAGGTAGCGAGAGAGAGAGAGGGCATAAGAATGCCAAAAATGGCAAGCATTGGTTTGTTGTTCTTTTGGTTTTGTGTTGCTGTTATTTTCGCTGTTGTTTGTGTATTGGTGGACGCGAAAGTAATAGAAATTGCGCGTTGGAATTGGAAACGACAATGACGAAAATAACAATAACAACTAAACACAAACATGCCGCGTAGTTTGGTACTTCTTCCTTTCAAAACAAGTGGCAAAAACAAATCTGATAAAAAGCGGCAATACGGTTAATTGGGGAATATGCTGGCATAAGGGCCAACAAAATGAAAACAAATCCACAATAGTTATAAATAAACAACAATTAATTTGGGTTGAATACAAAACAAAAAACCACATTTAAATAAAAATTTATTCTTTATTCTTTTTCTTCTCTTTTTTTTTGCACATGTGGCAGCAAGGAATAGGGCAAACACAGCACAGAGGACGCAGTGAAAGAAAAAGAGTGTATGCACAAAATAATACGTCAGCTGGCTTCAATAAAAAACAACCAACAATAACCGTAACAGCAACAGCAATAGTATCAACAAGAAAGTTTTAATGAATTTTGTGATTATAAATATTTCAAAAGTACAACAAAAGCTCATTTAATAAAAAACCGCGACGTCGATCACAACGCCAACGGCAAAAACTCACCAAATTCAAATAAAAACAAAAAAAAAAAATAAACAGCAACAACAACAAACGTGGCAATAACTAAACTAAAGAGCTTTGGCAAGTTAGAAGCAACAAAAAAATATAAAAAAAAAAAATAAAGAGAGCACAAAATCTCAATTGAGAGTTAATAAGTGTGTAGCAGTGTGCGTGCGTGAGTGTGTTTTTTCCAGTGTGAGAGGGAGAGCGAGAGAGCGCACCGAAGGCAGATTCAGAAGCAACAATAAGCAGCGGCTGTTAGCGACAAACAGCGGCCAAAGCCAATTGCGCATAGAACAAGCACAGAAGCACATTTCTAAGCGCTAAAAAGCCGAAATAAAAATATAACCAAACACGCGAAATTTATACTAAAACAAAAGCGCAAAAAATCAATTAGAAAATTTACAACAAAAAAAGAAAAGAAAATAAAATACAAAAAAAAAACGGCCAGCAAAGTTTTTAGCAAGACGACAACGTTACCGTTGTGAAAATGGTAAACAAAGCCAATGGCAAACAGTCGAAGGCGGACAAGGACAAACAAACAGGGACGCAGCAACAGGAAAAGTCGCAGCAGCAACAGGTGTTACAAAGCAACAACAAAAACAGCAACAATCAAATGAAAACCAGCGACAAGGCCAAAAATGCAGGCAACAAATGTAACAACAACAACAGCAACAACGCAGCGCGTTCCAAGCAAGGCAGCAACAACAAGGCACAACAACAACAACAACAACAGCGCAGCAGCAAAAAAGCGCGTCCACAGCGTCAGCAGCTTTTCTTTCAGCCGCTAACGCGCAGCAGCAACAGCCAGCAGCAGCTGCAGCTGCAAGACGTTAGCAGCAAGAGCTCCAACAACAAAAATAACAATGCAACGACAACAACAACAACAGCAACAACAACAAGTGGAAATGAGCTGGTAAACAAAGTAAATCCCGCCGATTTGTTAACCGCCGCGTTGGCCGTGTCGTGTGCCAAATGTCTGAAGCCTGCCGTGCGGCCTGGCCTGCTGCTGCCCACCTGCGCCTCCAACAGCAGCGCCAGCTCTGAGGCCAGCAGCAGCAGCTACAGCAGCATCAGCAGCAGCAGCAACAGCAGCAGCAACAAAGAACAGCCGCCCCAACCGCTATATGTCAAAACCTATCGCAAATCCAAATCGTATATGGGCGTCTCACAACATGCAACCAAATCAACAGCAGGCAACAACAGCAGCAACAGCAGCAACAGCAACAATAGCAGCAGCAGCAATGTGCTTTATAGACGTTCGCAGAGCGATCGACGCAATTCATTTGATCGCACTTTTGCGGAACGTAATCGTGATTTTGTGCCCATTGTACAGCCGCTGCGACCCGTTCTCTCCTCATCGAACATTGCGGGGGTTATAGCCAGCGCCAGCAAGTTGACCATCATCGAACGGTTCGGCAAAGGACGCGTCGCCTATCCCATAATGCAGGTGAGTCAATTGATCGACAAATGATTCATAAATAAATTACACCAAAGTTACCTAACTCAATTAAGCTTGACGTTGGATTGAAAACACCTCATAGCTTGTTCAATAACTTTTAATTAATTCTGTTTTTTTTTTTATCGGGTTGCAATCAAAACGATCTTTATGGCTACCAATGGCTACCTTGATTGGGATTTTTTCTTCGACAGTATTTTAAATATTTTCTTATCTTTCTTTGTCCATTTTTTAAAAGTGTTCTTATCATTTGAGCAATATCTCGAGATTGTCGGTTATTTTCAGTTGAGAATCATCAGATCAGAATATTTTTATTGGCAGGTGGATGGAACAGTTATAATTGTATCTATAATTTCCTATCAGATGTTATAAAAAACTAAAGCTAAGTTTGGAATCAATTACAAATCTCTGACCGTATTTTTTCAATATTTATTAAACTTTTATTGTTCTACAATTAGATCTTAATGATCTTTGTAGCTATTAAGTGAGAACATTAAAAACACGATGTAAACTATTAAGAAATATATAAAGATTCTGTAAGTTCAGCTATTTTAAAGATCAACTAGTTGGTAAAAATTTGTAACTTCAAAAACACTCTTGCTGCCAAAATAATTTTATATTTAAATGTGAAATTACCGTTAAAGGTGAAAATATTTTTTATCAAGAAGTCGTTTTAGCTTCGCAAATAGCAAAAACATATAAAATCGCCAGGTTTAAATATAATTTAGGATCGTTTGTTTTACTTTTACTTAGCTGTCACCAGCCAAAAAATGGTATCACTTTTTGAAAGTTTGTTATTTTTAGTATCCACTTTTTTTTTTAGACTCGCCCGACATTCTTAGATATATAAACCGATTTAGAATACTTGGCTTATGAATTATGACGCTTTGCAAATTGAGTAACAGAGTTTGAATACACATCAAATGTGGCAATATTTGCGTAATCTTTCGTAACTTTCCATTTGCGTGTGTTTTTTTTTTTGTTGCCACATAATGATTCGAGAAGTTCTTTCTAATCAGCTACCGAAGGAAGCGGTTCTAATTAATGGCGCAAAAGCAGTTACGTGATAAGGCCAAAAAAGAAAAAGACGGAGAGACTGTTATAGAAAAGAGAGTGAATAATTGCTGTTGTCTGTCATTAGTCATCTGTATGTTTTCAATGCAGATTGCATCACAGAATGAATTTTGTATATACGTATATTATCTATATATAAATAGGAAAGTTCTTCCCCTCTGTAAACTCCCGTCAGAGTTAAGTTTCTGTGTAATTAGTTCGCAATTGTATTACGACGCTTGTTTATTTGATTAGGTTGGTAGCTCAGGTATTGTTATCACTGCACTTGCATATTACAATCATATTTGCACTGGGCTCAACATCTGCCCGATGCGTTGCACAGATCGCCCATACCACGCATTACGTATACGACATGTTGAACAAAGTTACGACATGAAAACAGACAGTCGTTCAGTTGATCAGTATTAATAGCTAAGTCGAACTGAGTTCTCTGGGCAGATAAGTTTATTAAATTTTCTAGAGATGTTACTTTTTATGTTCAAGATAAAAATACGAGTTTTAGTCCGCTTTAACATATATATATCTCACTATCTGACAACTATAAAATTTAGCTATCATAGTAACAGTAAATATTGCGTATCTGTAAGCAAGGGTATTTAAAATTCGGCGCTATATATGTTCAATCTTGTTTTGTTTTGGGTTGGATTTCAAATTTTTATGTTGATTTTGACAGACGAGCTTTGGATTGATAGATATTTTCTTTAATGCGGAAATTGCAAAGCCTTGGAATTCCGAAAACAAAAACAAAACAAACCGCATGTGATTTGTCTGGGTGCATGGATGAAACAAAATAAAGAAATAAAATAAAATCAAAGAACTAGTCAGAAAAGTCAATTTTATTATGCTAAATATTCAAGTCTGTTGAAATCTGCATATGTGGAAAAATAGTGAATTCAAAAATAAAAACGAATTTAACAAAATAAAATGTTGCTGCCTCTGATTAGCATGTGCGTCAGGTCTATCAGTTGGTCGGTTCGGTTGTTTGATTAACTTAAAGACTAAAATAAAAAAAAAAACTAGTTCTAAATGTATGCGAAAAGGGAAACTTGTTTTGCCTGATGGATGCTGTATGGGATATATTTGTTTAAAAAAACACAAAAAACAAAAACGAGAGTGCCAAAATGAAACAAAAATGTAAATTGGTTCATGTTCACGTTCTGAAAGCGAAACTTTAAAGCACGTTTAGTTTAAACAATTATGTTATGTTAATCTAGAGTGTTGTGAAACAAAGTTTGAACAACTGTCAAAAGAGGAAAATACAAAAAAAAAAACTAACCTTCAAAAACGTATTACAAACAATTATAGCACACATTTTTCTTGGTCTTGTTTACCAAAAACACAATTAGTATTATATTTTTTATTAGAAATGAATCACTTGAACGCGCTCGCACTCTTTTTTTCCAGCGAGCGCGAGTGAGCGCCGATCTTTTACGACTCTCTCTCTCTCTTACTCTCTTTCTACTATTACTCTCTCGCTGCGTTTTTGTTGTTGTCTCTTCACGTGAGCAGAGCTTTTAAAGTACAGTGGGGCGACGTTGCAAAACACGTGGCAAAAGTTGACCAACTGGGCAGCGGAAACGAAATAACGTGCAGATAAGATAAGCAGCCGACACTTGTTGCTATATATAAAAAATAAAAATACAATCAAAAGTTGGCACTATTAAATCTGTGCAAAAATAAATATGTATGTGTATATGGAAACATATTAATTAAAATGGAATTTTTTAAGGTACTCTCACATCCGATTTCGATCTAACCCAAAGATTCTCGCATCGTTAGTTTTCTATATTATACAACAAATTTTATGTTCCATCTGTTGGTTATCAGCAGGCACCTGCAATGAAATATATAATAGAAATAAATAAAAAACAATTTATTATTAAACAAATATTAAACAAAAGCACATGCGGTAGGCATTTCAAATATTGAAACGTGTCGCTTACGTCAAGCAAATGACTTCAATCGATAATAAAGAATATACACAGATGTGCATACATATACTATATTGTATCTATCTATACTATATATTAATGATTTGTAACAATAGAACTTAAAGCTAAAAGGTTCATTCCCTGGAAACCCTCAATGGCGGCAACTACGGCCCACTTAGAACAAAAAAAAAACCCTTTAATAATGATTCGCTTATTAATTTTTACAAACAGCTGCACTCGATTCTACAAACACTTGACCATACATTTTTTATGCCTTGTTACCCATAAAAAACCATATGAAAGAGAGTCAAAATCGTCTAAGGCTAAATGTTCTTTATTGTTCTATGTTATATTCCAAAAATTTCTCAAATTAAATTTTCAAAAATTTTTAATTTAATTTTCTAGCCCTATGATTTTCTTCACAACAAGTGTAAATAAACAGCATGTTTCAAATATATATAAACAAAAATGATATTATTTATGACGTCCCTAAACTTGGCAATGTTTGTTTTACTTTTGTTATTTCTTTTTATTTACATTTGCTAACAAATTGCAAATTGTTTACAGTTTGTTTTTGCTTGAGCGCAACTTTTTGCCAAAAAAAAGGGTATATTTGAGCCTGACTTTATACATTGTATTTATTTATTATATTGCTAAGATCGCGGCTAAATGCTTTTGTAAAGCAGCTTAACTCAAATCTGGTTACGTATTGTTTTGGTTTATCTAAGATTTAAAGCAGTTTATTTTTATATTTACTCTATATTTTGTTTGCCGTGTTTTTAGGGTGTCTTAAAAGTCAACCTTTTGCAATTTAAGCGTGGATTGTTTCTCATTATTTTGCATCAGTCGCAGCTGTGTGTGAACTCGAGCTATGTTTGCTTCAGTTTTTACCCCACTGCTTTCCCTTCTGGTAATTGCTTTTAAAACAAAATTTAACAGCTTGCGTTTATTGTTATTTTTTTTATATAATATTTTGCGTCGTTAAAATTGTTTGCTGACATGGCCAAGAAATCGGCCAAAAGAAATGCAAAACAAAAAATCAGCAGCAGCAGATAATGGTAATAATAATGATAATGATAATCATAATTATGATAATTTGTTATCACGTTTTCAGCGTTCGCTGCCTTATCAACAATAAAAACCGTGCAGAAGTGAAATAATAAAATATTTAATCAGAACAGAAAAATATTAACCTACTTCATATTTGGCGATAAGTGAGATTTTGTTTTCGGCTTAGAAAGTGTCAACTTAGATAGCTGTTGAATTGTTGCTCTTTAAATAGAATTATTTACAATCACTTGTTATTCAAACACTGATAAATGACTGCGCATTGTCTTAAAAAGGTGCAAAAAAGCAAATTTCTTGGCTTAATTGAACAAATCTGAGAAATATGTTGAGTGTTGAGTGCATAAAGATGTGAGGTAGTAAGAGTTCCGTCTTATATACCCTATGTCTATCTCACTGATAAAAAGTTAACTTATACTGATAAACCCTACTGACTTACGATATCAGCATACCCACTGATAACCTGGAAGCCCCTTTCTTCTATAACACCCTCTTTGCTTTCTCTCATATAATCAACATAATGTCTCATTGATCTTATTTTATATTAAAAACCTCTAATATTCCTTTTCATATATACATATGTGGTAATGTGGTAAAAATTGTAGTTGTTTATTTTTACTTTCCCTTTCTCGTTTACTCTACATTTTATTGGATTCACACTACATATAATAAGTAAATAGAAAACATAGATTTAGAATGCTATTTCTCAACAGTTTCTACTCAATTTTAAATATAATAATTATTAAAATTATTAATAATACTCTACTAATACTTCACATATTTTCCGATTGTATAAAAAGTGTAGCTAAAAACAGTGACTTAAAAGTATGCACTAATATATTCCTAGCCTATTATTCCTAACCGTTTTTTAAGCTAGCCCAAAACTAGGCAGCACTTTTGCAAAAAAAAAAAACAAACTAAATTAAAAGCTCTGCTTAAAAGCTTGCAAATAATAACCAAAAAGCCTTTTGACAGGCACTGAAGTCTGCGAAACTGAACTTTGAAGTCTGCTGTCAGCAAAGACAGAACCCTAATTTGACCTTTGACCAAATTGAGCTAATTAGAAGCTTTTGTGTAAGGCGAGACGGGCCACATTGTGCGCCCAAAACAATGAGATCACAATTAGTGTCATTAGAAAACGACAAAAGAGAGCCAAAAGACAAAGACGAACTGAAAAGACAGAGGCAAAGACCCATTTGACCCGTCTTGACATGTGATGGTGTGTGTGCGTATGCGTGTGTATGTTTGCCTACAATAGTCATGATAAGCCAAGAAAATAAATAAGAGCCTATATAAATAAGTATGTGTATTTATTTACTTGGGAAATATATAATAAATAAAGGAAATATTTACGTATAAAAATGCAACGACTTCTCTGATAAGGTATCGAAAGAATGTAAAACGAAATGTTTGTGGTCTCTTAGCAGACATAAGAGATAAGTATAGAATCAATTTTCGAAATGATAAGAAAAACTTATATTATTTATTAGGCATTGCTTTCTACCACACCTGCCCAAAAACTTCAAATTGAAATTTTGACTTTATCAATGAAACTGCATAGAGTGTCACTTGAAATTCTATAAAAAAATTTTAAATTTATGAACTCTATATATATTATATTATTAGATTGAGCACTTTTTATTTATCATTGTTTTTCTAGAAAACTGCTAACTGTTTTTGCAGCTTTTTAAAACTCACGTGTTTTCTTTTAAGATACCCAAATTTATCTATATCTATTCATTTTGAGTATTTCAATTATATGCTGGTAAAAAAGTTAAAAATATCGAAATTTTGAAACTATCGCTAAATTATTGTTTAGTTCATTTCGTAGTTTTGTCGACGAACTTGTAAAGTAGTTATCGATACTGATATCGATTAAGTTTCCCGTTTTTAATATTAAACTCTTTTTACACATATAAAAAATATTGATTAAATATATGATCGATATATTTTGTTTACCGCCTGAATACTTAACATGAAGAAATCGAATTCCTGAATTTGACCTTATGAATTGATTTGTCTGCATTTATATTCCTTGACTGATTTACCACATTTAGCACTTGACAGAAATGTCTAAATTATCGATTGTTCGCACTATCGATTGTTATTCAACGGGAATACTTAACATAAGGATGTGAATAGTCAGTTAAACAGTAAATTGAATCACATAGCTGCAAATGTATGCAAGGCATGCCACATGCAATGTTGTTGGTGACGATGTTGTTTGCCTATGTTTGTGTTTAATACTAAAAATACAGACAGTGGGACAAACAGACAGACAAACAGACAGACAGACAGAGAGTTGTTGTAGTTCTTTGTTCAAAATGCTTGCAATGCATTCGTGTGTGCACCTTTCAAATTTTTTCGCCTAATCTGTGTTCGACTTGCAATCGTCGCGTTGTTGCAGTTGTTGTTGTTGTTGTTGTTGTTGTTGTTGCAAGTTGTTGCCGCTGTTGCAAGTTTGCCACAAAGCAGAGGCGAGAAGGCCGCACATGTTTTTTCGATTTTTTTTCTTAGCAAATTGGTAAATTGTTTAAAATTTTTATGTCTTTTTTCTTGTTGTTAGGTTTTTGTCTTTTTATAATACTAAGCGGCCATAAAACGATTAATAATTATGCACAAACTTTCAAAACTGAAGCTTTGTCTGGTGGCGCTTCTTGTGAACGAACCCCGAAAGGGGCGCTTCAATTGGTATTTAAAAGACATTTAACATTTTATGCTCGGCTAAAGTTATTTAGCCGGCTTTGGCTGACATTTAAGCCAAACAAGCGAAGCGATCAATGCGACAGCTTATGGTCCAATGACACTAGCCTCAAGTGCCACTTGCAACAAGCGGTGCTTTAAAGTGAAGAATAAGTGTCCTTTCCAACACTGGCTGCTGTAAAAGTTCAGCGTAAGCGAGTAGCATAAAAGCTTTGCTTGTTTAGGATTCAGTGAAAAGTATTATTGAGTATTTAAGAGCTTTAATTTAAATGAATTGCATTTACGCAGTTTATGTCAGAGCTTTAAGCACATTAAATTATTTAAAGTGCTTGTTATGAAGCTTAAAATTGATTTGAAATCTTAAATCTTACTTTTCGATAATTAGACCGAAGTTTATTGCATTAGCTAAAGATACATAAGAAGCACAAGTGTATGAAAAATTATAATGAATTAAAGCTGCTTATAATAAAGTTAAAAAGCTGTAAGTAAGATTTCCACTAGTAATCTAAAAGCTTTTTAAATTAATTTAGGAAAAAATTTTTTAAATCGAAAATCGTAGCTTAAAGCTTACCCTTAAGCTTTTGCTTTAAGTTAGTATCATTAGCAGCTGGAAGCATTTGCTGTTTCACCTTCAATCAACTGTGGTGGGTATTATTCATTCAACCTTTTCAACGCAGCTTATCGCCGCAATCTCAAGGGCTTCTCCCTTTCTTTTGGTTGCACTTCACTTTTGATTAGTTTTACTTTAAAGCTTTAGTTTATTGGGAAGTGAAGTTCATTGGCTGTGGCGTTGGCTTTGCGACCACAGGCTTATCAGTGCCGGGGCTTATCAGGTCTTAAGTGCTGACAATTGAACTAAAGTTTTTGCTGTGGCTGTTCTTTTTCTTGATATCCAACTAATTGTAGTTTTCGGTTGGGTTTGGTTTTTTTTTTTTTGTGGCGTTTTTACTGATAGCACATGAAACTCCCAACTATAATTTGTTCACCGAATTTCTTAGAATTGTTGCTTTTAAAAAAGATATCTTTGAAAATAGATGCGAAAAGAAACGAAAAAATGTCATATTTGTGTAAATTGTGCGGTTATCTGTGTCTGTGTGAAAACAAGTAACTTCCGCTAATTATGAAATTTTTTGGTCGCTCAGTTTCTATTTTTGTCAGTGTCTTCTCTCTATAAGCGATCAAAACAAAACGCCTATAACAAAAACGCTAAAATATAAAAACTAAAATGTTAATTCAAATATTTCCAACAATAATAATACGTATGTGGGCATTTTTGTTGTTGTCTACTGTCCAGTTTATTATTATGTTTTAAGCTTGTTTTGTGTTTTTGAGCTGTGACTTGCAAAAAAAATATATGTGTATTAAAAGGCAAGAAAAAAAAAACACAGTCGCACCAAATTCGTAAACACTATATTTAAATAAATTGAAGCCAATTTGAAAACGATTATGACAAGGCAAATGTGTCCAAATTATTTGTATTATTATTGTTTGCAATGCGAACTGGGCCAGTCCAACGTATCGATGTACAGTTGTGCATTTCAAATTTTTTAACTATCTGGCAACCCCCTACAATTTTAATAATATAATAAATATGGGTATTCCTGATCAAATTAATTAAACAGGTCTTGGATTGTTATCAATTGACATTTAGCTTTAATTTAAGAGTAAACTTTTGTTTTTGCTTAACAAAAAAAAAATAATTTTTTATATTAATTTCGATGTAGATAAAAATATATTCTAAACTCTTTTACTTAAATATTGTAAGAGCTTTTACACATGTACAGAGCACACACATGCTGAGCACGTGCTTAAAGCTCGCCAGCGCGTCTTAAAAAAACAAAAGCTCACTAATACAAGCGCAGCTTCACCAATATATATACAAATATTGAAGAATCATTTACACAGCGTCACAAATGTTGAACAATCATTTACACATTTATTTAATGGAAACCATAAAAAAATAAACCTAAACATAGTCGAGACTGATAATTGTTAGGCGTCATTAACTCTGCTGAGTGCACTTGAAAAGCTGTTGCCTACAATCTCTATATAACAGCAGTTTTCAACTGACAGCTACACATGTCGAGATGTCAGTTTGTTTTTTGTTTTTTGTGTTTTTATAATTATCAATTCGAATTCTCAAACTCAATTTCATCGAATCGTTTCATAAGTGCGCTGCAATTATAATTGTTCGATGTGGCTTAAAGTATTATTAAGTTAAAACGTCAGGGCAATTCTAACTAACTGAATCATCGCTCTCACCCCCACTTCTCTCTCTTTCTCTCTCTTCCCAGCTTCAATTAACATTGAAATAAAACTTCAACAAAACTATTAATCAAAATATTTATTAATTTATTAATTTTTTTTATTTTATTTCTCTTTTGTGTTTTGGGTTTTTAGAGCGCCACGTAGAATGCGGATGTTGGAAAGATTTTTTGTTTTTGTTGTGTTTCGAGCATCGCTTAAACGCAGTTCAAATGTATCGCGACTACAATAGAGCATGTGTATCTATGAGATTGTTTGCATGTGTGTCTTATACACGATATCCATATGTACATATATCTGTGTCATCCACTTATGAATGGCGTATTTACTCCAAATCATTCGCCTTGTTCCGCTATTGTGTTGTGTCTTCCATTGAAAAACCTCCATAAGTATGTGAGAAACCCAAAAAAAAAAACAACAACAAAATAATCGACAAAAGATGTGTGTTTTTTTTTAATTTTTATTTTATTTTTTTATATTTTTTTAAAGCGATGTTTCAGTTACGCTTGCGCATTAAGCGCCGCTAATTCTTTTATTGCAACTGTTTTTGTTTTTTTTTTTGTTTTTCCTTTTGCCATGAAGTATTGAAAAAGAGCTAAAAATAAAGAGTTGGTGGAAGAGTTCGGAAGACTGCCTTCGGCAAGGTCGTTCTACGCATACACCACTATCTTGTTTATATACTGCAATAACTGTCAGCATTATTTGCTCAATACCCTAGCCTAGGGTATTTGTGCTAAGTCACGATGTATGTAACATTGTGAACGAGAAATGTAATCAGGTTAAAAAATTAAATATATATTGTATTAGGTAGTAAATGACGGTGCAGGTGATAAATAGATAGATAAATAAATATACATAATTTTGGTTAGATCAATTGATTACTGAAATGGTGCAGGGATTATTGGAAAGTTAGTTGAATTAATTGCATATTAATAATAAATACATGATAGGAGAATAAATCTTTAGATAGGTCAAGAGATTCATAAATAGAATAATAATTAGATTTATAGATATAAAGTTAGTTAGATAGTTTAATAAATGTACTTAAACCAGTAAATATACTTCTAATAAAATTGTTCAATTTGAATTCAAAAGTTTACAGGGTATATTGAATTCATTTTAAAGTAAATCAGGTTCACTTTTCATTTCTTGGAACATGTCAGTGTCTCTCGTTCATGATAATCACAAATCTTGAGCACTTTAGTCACCAGTTGAAGGCGCATTATCTAGTATATATCTATATATATAGACCTGCATTAATTCGGTGTTTATATTTTCTTTGCTTTGCTTGCCCAGCGGCTTCTTTCTTAAGCTGTCCAAATAGCAAGCACATATATAGAGTTTTATAGAGTTATTTGTTGGGGGTTACAACAGCACCGAAAGACCACTCGAGTGTGCTGCGATTTTGATGCCTTTTGGTTGGAATGCGCTTCAAAGACCTTATAACAAATTTTTTTTCTTCTGTTAATTTTTTGTTTTCATGTTTTGTTTTTGTTTTCGTGTTGTGCCTTAAGTAATTAAGGTTTACTTTATTATGGGTATTTCCAAGTTAAGTGTCTGGCTTTTAGGTATTTCAAGCTTCTAATTGGCTTTTATAATGTTATATCTTTTTTTTGAAAGGTATATAAAAGTGAGAATAAACATGAGAACCAGCTGTTGAGCTCCAGTTAAAGGAGTTAAAGCAAATTAAGTTGTTTAAACAAATTGATATTGTTTTTAGGTAAAGTTAGTAAAACAATAGGGAGATAAGTTTAAAAATAAATATATAATAAATACAAAAAATTGTTATATAATAAATAGCTTAACAGATAACGATAAAGTGAATAAAAAAGTTGAAAACAATTATAACTAAGCTGAATACAATATTCTTTCATTAAAACTAAGCCCCTCTTTTTAATGTATTTTCAAGCAAGATTTATCTGAAATCTCTAATTTAATCTGGAGTGCTTGAAAGTGAGAGCACAGCTTAAGCTAATGGCAGGTCATAAAGATAGAGATTAAAGATAAGCTCGACTTGAGGATTAATCAGCACTTTCATCAGCTTGAGCTTAACAAGTGCCGCCAAAGCTTTGGAAAGTCTAAGACTTTCGATAGTTAGAATAAGTTTCCAAAGCTCTCTCACTAAATTTAACGCTATAAATGTCATAAATATCTAGAGAGCTCTTAATAAATATCTTATCTATATAATTACCATAATTACTTAATAAAACTTGAAATTCATATATTTTTTCTCCTTCTTAGATTTAATATCTAAGTACCCTTGATCTGAATATGCATTACGCTCGAGTGTGTGCGTTCGTTTTTATTATTGATTACAATTATAATTATAATTATTATTCAAAGCATTTACTTTATAAGCTGATTAAATTTGCCTGCATAGCTATATATATATTTATATATATATATATATAGACACAGGTATGCAGCTCGTTGAAGTGGGCAAATTAAAACGCCAATTGCAAGAAATGAAAGGCAGGCCACAGCAGCCACTTGTAGGTTTGGTCAAAAAGCAAAATTAAAATAAAAAAAAATATATATATATTTAAAGAAATATAAAAACAACAACAATACAATCCAATAATCAAACAGCTTCAATGTCAATCCAATGCAGGTGGCTGCCAGCGGACAGCGCCCCAGCTTTCGGTTTCAGTTTTTGGTCAAAAAAGAAAAAAAAGGCAGAAAATAAAAGAAAAAAACAACGGAGCTTTGATTTATCTGTAACGCTCGTTAAATTGAAACACAGATACAGATACAAATTTTTATATATAGTCGCCGACTCGTTCGTTGGTTAATTGTTTCGCTTTGCTTTTTGGGTGTTTTGTAATCGCATTACGCTTGGCTTTTGCCACACGGACTGAGACTGAGACTGTGTCTAGAAGGGGGCGCGGCGGGTTTATTTTTTGTTTTTTACTTTATCTGTATACATATTTGTTATTATATGGTTCTATTTGTGAGACGTCCCGTCCACAGAACCGGTTGGAAAGGATGTCTGCATATGCCTTGTAATCTCTTTATTTTTATTATTCTTATATAATTTATTCTCTCCAATGCTGCGAGCCGCACCCAAAAGCAACCCAAATTCTTCACAGGTAGCTTACACTGTGCAAAATTCGTTGCAATTCAAATGTTTTTTCGAAAACTATAAAATCATAGTTTCTTATTTACTAAAATTTATCAATTTTTCTTGTGTCTATTTCTATAATGTAAATAAACTTCCAGACTCGAAGTAAGAATTATAAAAATTATATTTTTAATCAAATTAATTGCATTCATATTAAAAATTTATGGATAATAATCGTTTCGAACATCTTGTTAAATTCCTTCTTTAAAAAACTTACAATAATTATTGGTGTAATTTTTTGGATTTAAAATATTTAGTAGACTAAATTGAATTGATTTTCTAGAGCTAAATTACAGTGTTCTCACACCCTAGTTTCTTGCAGTGTGTCACTTGTAATTTGTTCAGGTGCTTGTTGAAGGATTACAGTAGTCTCAAATTGAATTCGATTGGATTGGTTTGGGTTGAATTGGATTGGTCTGGGCCAGCAACAGCAACAGCATCTTGGCAGCAAGTCCAAGTTTTGAGTTCGTTGTCTGGCAAGTTGCAGCAGCAGCAGCAGCAGCGGCGACTGCACTCAGCTCGCACTAAACTGGAAAGATCGGTTTCAAGTTTCAAGGACTTTTGGTGGACATTCACTTTTTCGAGATAGCAGCTACAACGAGTGCTGGTTCATAGAACTGCTAGCAAAGCTGACTGACGACTAGCTCAGCTCAGCTCGGTTCAGTTCAGTTCAGTTTAGTTCAGTGTTCAGTTCACTCTTGCTCGTTCTCTCTCCTTCTGTTGCACTCGCCCGTACTTTGCTCTCTCGCTCACTCGCTCGCTAACTCACTCACTCACTCACTCACTCATTGACTGACTGACTGACTGGCACACTGAGCTGCATTTTGTGCCATTCGAATGGCTTTTGTGGACCACGAGCGCGGCGCATGGGCAACTCCTACTATGCACCCTCGATCTGCCACACCTCCGCCTCGCCGCCCCCCTTCTTGTCAACAGGTTGTGACTTGTGCAGTGAGCACTGAATTTGCATCAGCTTAACTGGACCAGCCCTGGGACAAAAATCAACCACATTAGCGCCGCACTGAGCAGACACACACACACACGCACACGCACATTAGCTGTGAAGAGTGCAGAGCAGCAGCAGCTTCCATAAGATTTCCATTAAACTTCCATTAAGATACTTCCAATGTTTAAGCTCCTCTCAAATGCGCGTGTTTTAGTTTTGCCTTTTGTTTTGGGTTTTTGCAGTTTTTGAAAGTCATACTGAAAACTGTTGTTGTTGTTGCTGTTATTCTTGCTTAAGCTGTTCTTTGTCGTGGCTGCTGCGGCTGCTGCTTTAAAAAGCAACGGTACATTGTTGTGTATTTAGTATATTTCATTTGCGTTTGCTTATTGTGTTTGCTTTTTTTTGTTGTTGTTTTTTTGCATATGATTTGCTCATTGCATTCAGCCGTAGCCGTTGCCCCCGTCGCATGATACCCTGCAGGCTGCTGTGGGAGTGATCATCAGTTAAGCGCGGTATAGGAGCAAGAAATATGACTAAATGAGCTGATATCTAAAAAAAAGCTAAAGGGGTAATAGTTATTAAAATGGGTGGTATAGGCACAAAGCCCCTTAAGATTTATTCAATTCAAAAATTAGAGATTCTTATTTAAATTGTTTGATTTCATACAAAGAAAAAATCCTTATAATTGAAATACAAATTCAGAATTCCTAAAATTCTTTTTTTCCTATTGAAGATTTTTATTAATATTCTGTATAATTTATTTAGATTTTAAACTTCACAATATGGATTTTAATTTTCAAAAAGTTAAGATTTCTGAATTTTTTTTGCTGAATTTTTCAACCAGTAACCGCAAGTCGTTCAATATTTGAGTTTCTTTCTCAACGTTCTTGCCTCACATATTGTCGCAGTTGTTGTTATTGTTATTGTTGGTATTCATTGCATTCATTACACAATAAATTATAATACGAGTTTGTCCGTTTGTCTTCTCTCTTCCAACGTATCGAAAAGGTTTGGAATGCCAGCCAGAAACAGATTGTTGCGCATCATCAGCATCAGCATCAGCATCAGCATCATAATCATCATTGATATTATATTATCATTATCAATTGTTGGTGTTTTCGTATGTTTCGTCGTCTGTTTGTTCTAATGCTCTTTAAGAACTTGTTTCGTTTCGATTTATCTCGTTTTTGTTTACGTTTACGTCTTGATTTTCATAACGTTTCATCTCGTTTTTCGACCAAGGTGCAAACTTGATTCGCATTTGGCGTCGCATCTGCAATTTTGACATTTCGAGTCAACCTTGAAATCAAATGCGAGCTTGCTGCCCGCCCCCCTCCTACCCCAGCCCAACCGCTGCCTTCTTGTGAGACACTTGCCAACTCTCGATAACAGCCGCCGTCGCCGCGACTCTTTGGTTTGGCTTGGCACATAAACTGAACGGTTTATGAGGTGCTTGCCATGCGACAATATGTTTTGATTGGATTTTGTGTGTGCTGCTACTGCACTCCTGTGGCCGCCCAGTTGCTTATCTTGCTGGCTAAAACGCTGACCACAAACGGGCGTTAAATTGTTGCCTTAAAGGTCATTTGACCCACTGACTCCGCTCTTTGGCTTTGACATTGCAGCTACAACAAAACCAAACACCCGCACCTTTAACATATGCTCTCGTTACATTTACGCTCCCACTCTCTCTCACTGAGCGCAATCATCACTCAAATTACGTATATTGCGCAGTTCTTGTGCTAAGCTTTGAGCTTTCACTCGAACTTGGCTGCTGCTGTTGCTGCTGCACTCGCACTCAGGGCTTGCGCATTGGCAAAGGTCAACAAAGGACTCGGCATTTGTGAGAGAGTGCGAGCGAGCACTCTGGCTTTTTGTACACTCTCGCTCTACAGCTTGTGCTCGCTTGTCCCGCTCTCTCTCTCTCTCTCTCTCTCTCATCCACTCTGGCGAAATTTTTATGAATGAAATGCAGACAAGCGTACAGAAGGAGCGCCTTTGGTGCCACCCTAGCGCCAAAACCAACCTACGACAATTGTGTGTGCGTGTGTGTGTACTTTTTTGGGGGAATGAATGAATGACGCAGTTTGCGGCTTGTGGAAGCTTCGAGCAGACTCATTCACAATGACGTCAGCATGCGTAATTTTCGCTGTGCCAGATTTTGCGTGGGCGTCAAACAATCAAAGACCCAAACCAACCAACCCACCCACCCACCGAACGTTCAACGCAGGCTTGCTCAACGTAGACAAACGGTAATCGCTGATTTCTAATCCTTTAGCGTTTATTGCATGTGCTCGTTCTGATTAGATATCGTGTTACCCTTTTTGGTTGAAGTTACCCTGGCAACCGGCGTGGCCAATTGCGAAGAACGCCCCCACCCTTTCCCGGTTTATATAATTTTTTTTTTTTTTTTTTTGCTATTGCTTAGTTAAATTGCGCTTAATTGAACGTCATGTTTCCGTTGGTGCGGCTGGTCATGCACGCACCCACGACGACGCCATGTGGGCGCCACGCCCATTGCCTAAACAGGCGCCAGTCGCCGCCACAAGCCACACGCCACATGCCACATACCGCATGTCGCATGTATGCAGCTCACTTTTGAAAACGCTTCAATTTGCCACTCACACTCAATAGTGTGTAGTTCCAGCTGGGCTCCTCCTGGTCTCCTCGTGGTTGGGCGTGGGCGCCTGTCGGCTGCCCAGTGGTTGCCCACCGAGCTGGGAGCTGGGAGCTGAAACCGTTGCCGGTTCATCGATTTTTCATTACAGCAAGCATCATTTGAGCTTCCTTTGCTTGGGGGCTGGCGTCATCAACGTCAACGCCAGCGTCAAGGATCTGTCGATGAGAGCTGTGCGTCTTAACCACGTCCTCGGGGGCTCCTCCCTTCTATGTGTGTTCTGTGCGCCAAAGCCCCCCAAGAGCACTTGTTGATGCCCTTTTAGTTATTGGCTCCTTCTCAAAACAAAGTCTTCTTAAAAAATTACCAAAATAGCTATTTTCGAACATAAATATTATCCAACTTATTAAACTGGTTCTATGTCGGAGTCATAAACGTCTCAGAAAGAACCACTATTGAACTAAATATGTATCTGATTGTTCTTTAAACTCAGTGAATTATTTTTTAACTTTTCGGAATCCGAAATGATCAATGATGAACCAGTCTGGAGCTAAATATAAACGATTTAAATGAACCATTCTAAAATGTTTAGTACTTTTGTAAGATTGCAAGTAAGTGATCAATTACTTTTTAATAATAATCAACATTTGTAGTATTTCTTTACGGTTGACATCAAACATGATTGGCTCGGCGACCTTTCGGAACCAGTATTTACTACTGTTAATCAGGTTTTATTTAACAGTCTGTGCATAAAATTGTTCGAGATATTTGGGAATCTATCGGATGCATATTGCATATTGAATAAAGATACTATGCAAATACGAAACGACTTTTCAATGAATTATGTTGAATATATATTTTTTTTATTTCTTTGTCGCTCATTGGCATTTTACAATGTAATTTGAATACGTTTCGTGATTAGATGGAAAAGCGAGAAAACAGATCTTTTATGTAGTGCGTAATTATGTCATTTAAATTTGAATATTTAACAGTATTACATAATATTTAATTTTTGATTATTAGATTTCTCTTACCATTTATTTGAATAATTAATATATCTATATAGGATACAAGGTAACTTGATTTCTTTGTTGTAAGCGTATTTAATATTCGCTTCAACTTTGCTGCAATTTTGTTTGACTTACTTTTCTATTTTTGTTGTGCGCTTTTCCCGTTTTTCTATTTTTTCTTTTGGCACATGAAAATGTACGTGAGTGCAGTCGGTTTCCACGCCAGCGTTGGTTTATTTTTAGATGCCAATTTGTAAATAGACTGGCAATAAGGAGGACTCTCAATCAAGTTAAGTCAAGTGTGTGTGTGTGTGTGTGTGTGTGTGTTGGTGTTGTGTGTTGTGTCAGTGTTGTGTGTGTTTCATGCTGATAAGCATTAAATGCTTATCAACAATTTTGCCAACAGTTTTGCACTCGCCCACACAAAATGCAGACAGGAAATTGTTTGCCATGATTCTTTGCTGACGTATTATTTGTTTAGATATACCCTGTTATCAAGATGTTGGGTGAAGTTATGAAATAAAAAATGTTGTCCATATGTTTAGAAGTTTGTTCTAACTCAAAGCTAAGTAATTTGATATCTCTACTCTATAAACTATAATTTTATATTAAATTTTTTAAACAAATTTTCTTATATTTGGTTGGTTGAATTAAAGGACTTAACAAAATATTTTAATGTAATGCAGGGTATCCGCTAGTCATGCACATGTTTGTACACCATTTTTTCTTGTCTTTATTTTGTGTATTTTTTTGTTGTCTCTTTTTTGGGTCTTTAACTATGACACTTTGACGCCAGCGACAACGCGACAGGACATCAATTTCACGGTCATTTGTTGAGGGTGCTGCCAAAGTCGGGTCTTGGTTCCTATATATCATTATTTACTGTTATTTGTATTTCATTTTTTTGTTCAGCTGTGTTCACGCTTCGCCAAGTTTTCAAATACGCCACAAAATGTTGACGGCAACTTTCAATTTTTATTTATTTTTCATGTTTTTGTTTTTTGTTGAGCCTCAAAAACGGCCAGAAATAATGGTTGTGCGTGTGTGTTTGTGTGTGTGTATTATCAAATTGGTTCATGGCAATTCTTGTGCGTTGTTGTGGCAGCAGCACGAGCTCGTTAACGCCGCCTAACGGAGGCTGCATGCCACGGAGGCGTTGCGCCAAGTGTTAGGACACAATTTCAGTCAGCAGCAGCAGCAGCAACAGCAAATGCAGCAGCAGCAGCCGCAGCTGCAACCAGTTCCATTCTAATAATGCGCCTGCAAAGTGAGCGTATGCCACAGATGCAACAGCAGCAACAGCTACACTTGCCAAAAAAAGAAACAAATGATGCGTACTTGAAAAATGATTTTGAATTTCTAGAGCGAAAAGAGCTTATGTATTTTTATAAAATCAAAAATAAATAAAATTGAAATCAAATAAAATTATGATATATTATGAGTATGAATAGTTATATATTTCTTTGCTAGCCTCATAGTTGTAAATATTTTTGTTAGATTTTACATGAGCATTTTTTTTACCAAGCTTATAGATTGTAATTTATTAAATATTATTATTAATATTAAAAATTAATTTATAAAAAACTTGTTAATAAAAAACTGTTAACTATTGTTATTTTTAAATCTATAAAAATTCGGCTTAAAATATAATTTACTGTAATTGATGTATATAAATTTCCTGTCTGTTTTTAATTGTAGGAATTTTTTTACAATATGTATTTAAATTCTGCAAGTGTAGCACAGTGTTGCATATGATACATATATATATGTATATATATATTTATGTATATATGTGCACACATACACATACATGCGTAGTTTTGCTGCCTTTAGGTATGTTTATAAGTCGAGTGCATGCAGCATTTTGTTGCTGCCCTTGGAGTCGTTTCTTGACGATGTGAGGCTGCCACAGAATTAAGGTCGTTGTTGTTGTTGTTCTTGTCTCTGTTGTTGTTGTTGTTGTTACACGTTTGTTGGCCTTTCGTTCTTTAGGTCGTAAATTTGTTTGGCAACGTGTCCGGAATTCAGGATGCGCGTCTCTTTGAAAAAGCTGCTGGCTAAAACGCGACGCCCCCAAGCGGCAGACAACAATTCACGACGCGGCAACGTTGCGTATACGTAATGTGCACATACATATTAATGTATATTGTCTACATATGTATGTATATATGAAATCATGTGTGTGTGTGTTGTCGTTGTCGTTGTCTTTGTGGCTTGTGTTGACTTTCACTTTTTGCAATTGAAATTCTTGCATAAAGCCAATGTAATTAACGTGTCTTACATAAGGCCAAAGCCTGCGAACAAAAAGTAAGAGCAGCAGCAGCTGCTGTTGCCAGAGTTGAGTTGGTTCTTTGGCTAAAATCCTCAGCTTGCTGGCTCTTCTTCTTCATAGCCATAGGCACTTTTATATACAGACTACACTCCCTTTTGGCCAGCTCGCTTGGTTGGTAACTTGAGGCATTTCAACAATTCACTTTGCATTCAGTCAACAATAAACGACATTCTTCTAACTTGTTGGCAATTGCAACCATAACAACAACAACGAACACAACAACAGCTGGCAGCCAACACCCATCTAAACACACACAAACAAGCACACACAGTCCAGAATTAGTTGTTGTGCTTAGTTGGTGCCTTTTAGAAGTCTCGCAGCAAATGAGTTGTAACAAGAAGCCAGCCAAAGACACACACACACAACAACAACTATAACTGTGTGTGTGTGTGTAGTCAATAACTAAACCAGTCTTGAAAGGTGTCTTTTTTATTTTAACCTGGCATAGGCCGAACAGGGCACCCCAAGAGCAATTCGATGGCAAGCAACAAACCAATCGACCAAGCACTCAGAGCCAACTCAACGAGTTAAAAGTAAGCAAGCACACGAGCTGCCAGCTCAACTCGCAGATGCCCTGTAATGCTAAGTGTGTGATTTGCATTTAGTCTTGCAAGAATACTAAACTAATGTGGAAACATGCTTTTTAAGTACAGAATTGTAGAGAATTAAATATTAGTGAAATGAATAACATTAAAAACTGTAAACAAAAAAAAACAAATATACAAAATTTATTTAAGATCTGGAGCAGATGGTTTGTCTAATCGAGATATTTATCGATATTATACAAGCTATGACTGTTTTCATTTAAGCCTCAGTTACTTTGCAGCTCGTGAAATTGTTTTATCGATAATTATCGATGTATTAGTGCTTGTTTCCCAGCTTTAGCCAAGAAACTTTACAAATATCCATTACATTCATTTTTGTTAAATTTAAACCGTTTTCTGGTTTTAATACAACATTTATAAAATGATCGATATTTATCGATATTATTTTAATAGATAGTGTCGAAGTCACTGTCACTGTGGCTTTTGGTTTGTATAGAGTATTTAAACTAAAACATTTTGGTCAACAAGTTCTACGAACAACGTCAACGACAACGATTGCTGTCGATGCTGACGTCGACGTCGACGCCAGCGCACTGAAGCGTGCTGTCGACGTCGCCGTCGACTTTAATGTGGCTTTTGCTGCTGCTGCTGCTGCTCACGTTGTTGTTGTTGTTGTACTTTTTGGCTTGACTTGGGTTTGGACTTGGGTCTTGCTGAGAGCAAAGCTGAAGGCGTGGCAGGGGTGACAGCGGGGGGCGGTGGGGTGTCACTGGGGCAAAAAAAAAGCATTGATACAATTTATAAATGACTTTGCTTTGTATCTATCAAAAAGTTGTTGCTGTTTTTGTTTTTTAATATTAATTTTTCCTTGCGATTTTGGTGTGTTGGTATTCCATAGTCAGATTTGAGTGCATAAAATAGCAATTTAAACGTTTCTTGTTGTGTGTGCGACTGAGTGTGACTGTCCCGAGTGTGTATGTGTGTGTGTGTGTGTGTGTGTGTGTATGTGTGTATGGTGTATGTGCGTTTTTGAAAATCGAAAGCAAGGTCTTTTTATTCTGCGCAAAACACGCAGACAACAACTCAGACAAGAAAAGACAAACAGACGGACGAACAAGCAGTTGTTTTTGTTATTGCTGTTGCTGTCTTTAGTTTAGAACGTAATTTATATATATATTTATATACAGTTTAGTTAACGCCCCAAGTCACATGCCGCACACATACCTCAAAACCCAAACCCCAAAAGGAATTCACGTTTTGCGCTAGCTTCCAAAACTAAAATAAATATGTTTACAACTCTTTTTGTTTTCTTGTTTTTCTTTTAAAATTTAAGAAATTTAAGGGTTAGTTTAATTATTTTTATTAATTTGTAGAGCATTCAGAATTTGTTTATTTATATCTTATTAAAATCTAGGTTAATAAAACTTGACAAAAATTTGGATTTTTTGTTTAAAAAAATTTTTTTCTTAGATTACCTTTAGAGAACTATATTATATATAAGAAAACATATTAGTAAGTAATCTTATCAGGGTATTTCGACTTCCATATTGTTTCATATTTCATGTCTTAAATGGTTAAATTTCTATTGCCATCTCTTTTGCGCTTGGGCACGTGTTTTGTCAATGCAGACGGCCTAATTGCAATTAGCGTTACGCCCTCAACAACAATAATAGTTAAGGTGGTAACAAACACACCACACACAACACACTCAGCTGTACACACACACCCATACACAATTATAGACAACCTTAATGTTGTGAAGGGCGTTTGGGCCACAAAACTTCGATAAGAAGCAGCCACCTCATAAGAACAAAACTTAAAAATGCATCCTGTTTGTTTTTTCTGTGTTTGTGTTTGTTCCACTGATAGCAACTGTAGCTACAACATCTAGTATTTATATAAGGCTTATAGAATTCAAAACACGTGACAACAAGACTTCTGTTTAAGTTTGAACACACAATGTTGTTCATAGATTGCTCTATTTAAACTAGGAATTGTAAGAAACCTTTTAAAAGATAAACGAATTTTACAATTTATATTGATAAGAATTTTTCACTCTTTGTTCTATAGAAATTTGTTCTTGTAAATTTAGCAAATCACATCTTTAATTGAAAATTTTAGTTTAAATCTTATCTGTAGTTTACAAATACATGTCAAATTAATGAATTCGCTTTAAAGTTGAGCTTGATTTTTGACAGAAAAATCCTCTCTTTTGAATTCTATATATTTAGTTTATTTCTTTTTTCTTTAAACTTAAGTAGATTATTACCTAGTGTAAAGGTTTTAATTTTACCTTTTATTCACGACAGTTACAAGCTAGTCAAAAATCAGTTCATGTTTTCTTTTTCTATCAATCAATCGGTCAATCGGCAATCAAAATAAGTAGCTGAAACTCACAATAATTACAACAAATTGATGTCTTTAGCCAAGTTAGGAATTCGTTAGCAAAATACAGAAAAAAATTATTTTTTCTGGCCATTGACTTTGACTTTTGATTATAGACATTCTCGGGGCAATGAATAATACTAAGAGTCTACAGTCTATATACATATAGCTTTAATTATATTAAATAAGTAGGTAGAAGCTAATAAATTAGTCAATGTCACAAAAAAAAAAATAAATTTAATAAACGATTGCCATAGAAAATATTTAAAAGCAATAAAAAAAATATTGAAATTTAGCTTTTGTGGTCAGCAGGACATATTCCCTGTATATGTTTATTGATGGATTACCTTGCAGACAGACATAACCTCAATATTTTCACATATGTCAAATTTAAGTGCCTGTCAAATTTGCTTAACTAACACAAGGTGTTAGCAATTGTGTGTATGTGTGTATACGTGTGTTTGCACTTTAAGAAGCTGCTGTGCGCGCTGCGTATACGCGATATTTTTGGATGTTTCTCTATGGGATTTAAAAGATTTACAAAGACAATAAAAAGAAATAAACAAACAAATATAAATAAAAAGCAATTTCCAATTCTCGAAAACACAAATAAAATAGTTAAGTTATTGCCATCTATGCAAATAAACAATGCCAAGAAATAATACAACACAATCATGTTTGGTGCAGGCGACAAAATTGTACAAAATCAACAGAAAACGCGCAAAAATATCAAAAATACAAATGAAATAAAAATATTCAACAAATGTTGTTTCATTTGCAATTTTTACAGTTGCTTTTGTGTTGGGGCGCTAAGCTTTTTGCGTTGGATTGTTCTTGTTGTTTTGGTTTTTTTTTTGTGTCTGCCATTTCGATACGCTTTAAACTGAATTGCATTAATTACGCACACACACATACACACTTGCTTGTATGTGTGTGTGTGTGCGTGTACACCATATTTATTTCTAATTAATTTAATTTTTGTTTTCGCTCGCTTTTTTTGTTGTTTCTTGCCGGTGCAGCTTTTTGTGAGCGCTCAACTTTGTATGTGTGTGTTCGCTTTGGGTCGCGCATGAATTGGAAAAAAAGAACGGCGCACGAAATTCGTATAAGAAAACTTTTAGTGCAAAGCTTTGCGGTATGTCGCCGCTGCCAGCGCTTGTGTGTGTGTGTGCGTGTGAGTATTTCTGACGTAATGCTGCCAAGCCAAATCGCCAAACGCACACACACACACGCACACATCTGAACTGAGAGCAGCACCATAACAATGAGCGTGTACAATTTGTTGCTTCTTTGCTGCTGATCGACGCAGCGTCGCCGTCTGCGTCGTCGTCGCTGCTGCGGCTGCTGTTTGCTGTTTGGCGTCTTGCCGGTTTCGAAAACCCAAATAAAAACAACAATAACAACAACAATAAAAACAACCAGCAGCATAGCAACTAGTGTCGGTGGCGCAAATATAATTAAACTTTCGAATGGGATCAGCAACAGCAGCAGCAACCGCAATGCTTGACAAGTTTGTTTTGTTGTTTCATTTTTTTGTTGTTGTGCTTTTCACTCAATTTAAGAGTCGAGCTTGTGCTTTTGAGAGCTTTGCTGTTGCTGCCGCGTCTGTTGCTGCTGCCGCGCTGCGTTTTCACTCAATTGCTGTTTGCTCGGTTACCGCGTAGTCAAGTTTCATGCCACCAACGATTGCCGTTGAATTCAGTCGTTCAACGAGAGTGACCGCGCACGAAAGCCCCAACAAGTCCACAGCGGAGCCGCACAAACAAATTAATATATAAATATACACATCTAATACAACAATAAAGAACCAATACAAAATAGAGTGAGAATCATTCGTACACAGAACAAACGTTGTATTTGGAGACAGACAGCGGCAAGCCCAAAAGCGAGATCGATAACTTATCATCAGCGAAACTTGTGAAAAAAAAAACAGACGACCCAATCTGCCTACATAATTGCGTAGTGTGTGCAAAATTTGTGCATAAGCCGAAAAAGTAAAAAAAGTAACAGAAGCCCCAACGCTCAAAACAAATCGAGAACATTCTAGAACACAGCTTTGCGTACCGTTACAACGTAACAACAACGACTACAACAAAAAAAAACTCTCACCTCCTGTTGCCTACATTCGACTCCTGCCTGCTTGTCTGTGCACTGTTTCTCTTGCTCTTTCTCTCTCTCTAACACTCGTTAACCACTGCTTTCGTCACGACGACCCTTCAAAAGTTGCGTACGTGCTTGGCTGCCCAAACATATGTTTGCTAGAGCAAGTGCAAAAACAACAAAAACAATAACAACAACAGTAGCAACAACAGTAGCAACAACTGCACCTGAAGCTTCTTTATATCGACTGCCGTTGAATCTAACATATGTTGGGCCGCCAGAGGCCGCTTCGCTTTAAAGTGCAGCTGTGTGCGTGTGTGTCAAAAAGCGATTAAGTAAAACAACAACAAAATTTAGAAAAGAAAACGAAAAAAAGAGAAGCAAAAGAGAGTTTTGTGTCACATACGTTCGTGTATTATATACGTGTAAGTGTGAGTGTGTGCGTGCGTGTGAAGACAACAGAAGAGAAGAAGAGCAAACTAGTGAGTGCAAGTGCAATTGAAAAGTTGTCACAGCTGCCCGACCCACCGATCTGTCGCTCCGCTTTCCGCACTCCCGAAAGTGCGCACTTGAGCAATTTTTCTAACTCTTTTTTGTGCAACCATTTTTGTGCGGTTTTTTGCCGCCCACAACAGATTTTTAAATGAAACCGGAAAATTGGCTTGACTCATCTGCCTCAACATCAGCAGCTGCCGCTGCCGCTGCCGCAGCACCAACGACAACAGCAGCGACAACGCATCGCAATGCAAAGGTAAATGTCACGCCCACAAAACACACCCCAGCCACCCCTACAGCTGCCACAGAATACAGCCACCCACAAGTGGCAGCCACACCCACACACACACACACAACCCATTCGCAACTGTAGCATATGGCGCTGAAAAGTTTTTCCGATGCGTAGCTCGTTAAAAATGTTTTTTTATATACCCACTACCCCATTAAAAATACCTAAAAGGGGTATTATAAAGCTGTGACAAAGTGTTTAATTAACTATACAATGACTTAAGGTATATATATTCTTGATCTAAAGCATAGTTTGGTCAAATTGGTAGAATGAGTTTGGCAAAATTGTCGCAGTCAGTTAATATTTATTTTAGCTTTCTTTATACAATATATCAATTAAAATCGATTAGTAAACGTCTTTTTAAGGTCTTTTTAAGGTAGTTTTAATTAATTTTTTTTTTCTAAATTTTTAATGATAGTATAGCAAGAACACACGGTCTTTTACAGGGTATTTTCTCGTCGAGCACTAAATTGGCCTTTTTTTTTGGCATTTTGTTTACTCTTGTTGTGGCTCATTTAGTGCCAAGAATTTGGCGCAATTTAGAAAAAAAGAACAACCAAATATAAAAATAAATAAAAAATGTAGTTACAAAAGGTCTTTTGAATATTTAAATTTCTCAAATGGAGACACATTTAAAATTCAATTAAATTGAATTTCAATTCGAATTCAATATACGAAATTGATATTCCAGTTGGTACACAAATAAATGTACATACTTAATTGATATATATATATATATATATGAAACACCTAGGTGTTGGCAGTTGTTTATATAAATATACGTGTTCACATATAGTTGATATATACAGGTATATATCCGGGTTCATTAGCGTAGCGCGCTGTGAAACCTAATGATTTTGGTCAGTTTTGCTTCTGCATTTGGCAGCTTTTAGGTTCAGGTTGGGGTAGTAGTTAAGATACCGAAAGAGCGCCGGGGCAGGTGGGGTGGGGACTGCCCACGGGGTGTTGGGTCACGTGTGACCATCCCAGGCCCAGGCCCAGGCCCAGCCCCAGACACATTTCACAAGCGCAAATTACATTTTGACGCTGCAAACCCTCACTAATTACATTACATTACATTACATTGCTCTTTATACCGTTGTATGTATTTGTATAGATATGTACACATGTATATTGTATGTGTGTGTGTGTGTGCGTGTATATACACTTGGCACAATAATTGCACCTATTTCTTTTTTCCGTTTTTTTTTTTTGTTTCGTTTTCTATGTCATTTGTGCAGGCAACGCACGTTGCCAAACGCTGCCCAATTGGACTATAAATGGGCCCTAGACATGACTTGCGAGTATTTTAGATATATATAAATACCACAAAGAAAAAACTAAACAATTTATCTCTCATTAAGATTATATTGGGTAGTTTGTTAACACGACGTTTTTTTTACAGAAATAATTCAAATGTGTTTTATTTACAAATCTTCACTTCTAGTTACATTTAAAAAAAAAAAATACTTAACTTTGGTTTAGAACGTCTTCTTATTTCCTTAATATTAAAAGCTACAAACTTTTTTATCCGAATAATTTTTGTAAAATATGAATTTAACTCATTTATATTTGATTATTTTTTTTCTCAGTGCGTTGACACATTGTCCACGTCCATTATGTAAACAATTTATTGTCTGTGTTTATTTATTTGTCTCTTCATTTTTTTTCTTTCCTTATTTCACTTTTACTGCAGGTTGTTGTCTGTGCTCTTCTTTTCAACTATCAATTGATAATATCGATTGTTCACAGCCACGTTCCATGGTTCTGGAATTTATTTATTTGCCTTTGTTGCTGTTGCCACAAGTTACAAAAAGACAAACAATTTTGAGTTTATTTGGATCAAATGTAGAGCAAACATGCATATTATAGTCAACAGACTGCAGGCTTATAGTCAGATAGGGATCAGATTGGGAGGGGGCTTCACATTTTCAATAAAGTGGGGCCTTATTATGCAACGCTTTGACAGCTGTGGCCTTTTTGTATAAAATGCACACGCAATGCAAATTGTTTATAGATATGTATACATATATATTTATGATATATTTTTATGTACCTCTGTCGCTTCTAGATTGATTGATCAATGTGATCTACCTGTTGTTTATATTTATTTTACCCTGCTCGTAAAGGTTATTAACCTGCTTTTAAAATTAGCCAATCGCTTGGGCAGCATCTACCTGTAGATTTTTTTTGTGCTCCGTTACTGATGTTTGTTGGCTTCTGACCCCATTCAAATTCATATAGCAACAACTGTTGTTTGTGGTTATCATTGTTGTTGTTTAAGCTCTTGGCACATGGCAAATAAATAATCTTAACTCTTTGCCTGGGGCGTTATTTTGGACTTACATCGGGTTTACGGATTGTTTTGTCATTCGGCATGAAACCGCAAAAGCGGAGGCTTATTTGTTTTACTTAGAAGTATAAAAATAGAGAACAAAAAAGAAGTTAAGGGGCGTGTCGACCAAAATTAACAGCAAGAAAATTTAAGCATATTTCATGAATAAATAAATTTCATAATAAAGGCAAATTGAATTCATCTTGTAATATTGAAAGTTACATTAAGTAAATTTATACCTTTCATTTATAACTTAAAATTCATATATGAAATTATGCTCCTAGTATTTCAAATAATTTTAAGCTTTTAATTCGCAACCAGTTTAAATAAATTAAATAAAATATTAGTGTGTACTTCAATGCCTTGGCATACATTCAATTATAAAAATAAAGAAAAAAAACCCTACACACTCATTTGGGGCTTAGACGATAAGTAATTGTGCTAAATTAGCAGTTGAGCATTTACCGGATAGTAAAATGTGTAACTGGGTAAACAACTGAAATAAAACCAAATTTATGCAAATAGATGCAATGTGGCGCCAATGTGGGACGCTGATAATAAGACACCAAAACGTTTGAAAAATGTAAATTTTGAATATGTTGCCAGCTGATGATAATGATGATGCCGACGTGTACATATATGTGTGCAAACTGTTCAGATATCACAGATTATAATAGAGCTTGCATAACAGATCTTGAAGCTGGCCAAAGAACTATTAAAATGTAGTATAATTAGTGTGTGTGTGTGTCATTAGAGCAATCAATTTTTTCTTTTTGAGATATTTCTTTTTCTGCTATTTCTTGCTATTATTTACAAGTCACGAAGCCGAATTTTAAGTGTTTGTTGCAATGCGCAATTAAATTTTGGCCTAAAGTCCCAACAACAACAAAACAATGCAAGTTGGCTGTTGCGAGTTTTTTTTTGGGTTGGGCAACTATTCAAAAAACTTCGCATAGGAAGCCTTTCTCCAATGGGAGATATGCTAAGTACTTGTTTAAATGCGCTATAAAAAAGCGTTGCATTTTTTTGAATGATGTGAAAAAATGCACATGAGGAAACCAACAAGGAGAATTAATAAATAAAAATTAAAAATATTAATGGTATAAAGAAATTAAAATTAAAATAAACATTTTGTTTTTGTTTGAAAAAAATACTGTGACAAAATAAAATTTCCCTTTGGAATTTTGTTAAACTTCTAAAGGAATTTTGAGAACAGAATTTTACAGATATTTTTAAAGTCAGTTGGAATTCCATTTTAGAGTTCCCGGATTTAGTGTTCGTTACCCGTCTCAGAGTTGAGCTTTAAAGAATGCATTCCAAATCCGAATACCAGGCAGGCGTCTATGGTGGCATTTGCTCTAGTTAATGCGCTTTTATTTTTGTTGATGTTGCTGCCGTTGCTGTTGCTGCTATTATTATTGTTGTTGTTGTTATTGATTGTTAACCTTGAGGTACGTACGCCGCGGTGTACACGGCGAAGGTCGCCAAGTGCGTTGTCCGTCGGGTATTTCATGCACAAAACTAAATAGCTAAACAGCTAAATAGCTGTTGTGAGCTCAACTCGCAGATACATAGATACATAGATACTTATGCACACATGCCCAGATATTGTACATATATATGCATTGGGGCTGTGGCATTAACATATGTGTAGCGCGATTTGACTTTGATTACATTATACGACGGCGAACTCGGCGAGCGTCAGCGAATTTGCATTGTTGTTGTTGTTGTTGTTGTTGTTGTTGTTGTTGTTGGCTGCGTTCTAATTAAAAATGGGCGCAGTTTATTGTTGTTGTTGTTATTGTTATTATTGCTTTTCGTATGCAGAAGCCAAAGCGTCAGTTAAGGACAAGAGCACACAATGAAAACAGCCAAATGCTAATTTAATTAAGACTCGAAATGCAGCTAGCATCCAAATGGTCAAAATGAAGGCTGCATTCAGATAGATGAAGAGGCAGCCAAAGAGCGAGAGAGAGAGAGATGCCTGTGAAGAGAGAAAGAGCGGGCGTAGCAATGACCCAGAAGTCGACTCAGGCGCGAGATGCAGCTATAGCAACAACAACAACATCAAAAGTCACTTTTAGATACATTTGTATCTGTTGCTGCCACTGCCACTGGCTAAGGGCAGAGCTTAATATTTATTTAGGCACTCTTTTGGCTATTTTCGTATTGCTTTCTGCAAATAAAAACAGCCTTTAAAAACAACAATATATAAACAGAAATTATTAAAAATAAATGAGTTTACACACACAAACATTTATGCGAAAATATGTGAGAAACGATAATAATAAAAAGCCTAGAGTGCTTTTGGGGCACGTTCCAAAGATAGACAAAAATACCAAATGATATATAAACAAAAAAATTGTATAATAATTTCGTTTGAACATAAATAAACAGACAAGTAACTTTAGTAGAATTAGTTTGCCGAATTTTAATTGGTTTATTTAGGCTGCCACAGTCCAGAAACCCAAATCAACTCTAGCTTGATATATATAACTCAAACTTAAGTATATTTAAAGAACAAGAGTCAAAAGAGCCACATTCAAAATTTACTTACTCTAGCTCCTATATAAGTCGAGTTCATTGAGACTATTTTTTTGGGGAGGTGCCATGTTATGGAAGAACTACATTTAAAATAAGCGACAGCTGTTTTTAAGTAGCATAAAATGATCAGTTGAGTTCTCATTTTGTTTGAGCTACCGTTCAACAAATTATTGTATATTCATATTTATTTAAATAGTTTCGATCGGATTCCAAAAAAGGAAAACAGTTGTGACAGCTGTATAAATAGAACCTATATAAATAATTGTTGTTTTTTTTTTGTTATTTTTTTTTTATTATTTCAAAACTAGAGTAGAGCACTACTTGTCGAGTTGAACTGAATTCAATTGATGCCCAAAACAAGAATTGCTTTAGACGCTAACAAAAGCTACACAATTTTTTTTTTGTTTTAATAAAACGAAATCAAATTCACAATTAATTTATAGCAACTCTTTTAATACAATATTATTATTTTTTTTTTGCTCGTTTGCCTTGAACAAATTAACAGCAAAAAAAAAATTGCGAATTTTTATTTAAATTTTTTTGTTTTAAACTTTCAGAATTCGCGTCCACTTTTAATTCGGACAGTTGTCAAGCGCTCATGATTTTTATTTTAGCCCCACATCGTATTGTTGTTTTTTTTTTCTGGTCGTTGCTGTTGTTTTTGTGTATATTTTTAAATACCATTTCACATTTAGACGCAGCGTGAATTATTTTAATTTTAATTTTTTCACATTTGTTCGTTTTTGTGTTTTGATTTTATTTGCTGCCAATTTGACTCTTACATGACTTGAGTGACGTTCGTGTTTTAAAACAGTTTATGGCGCCTTTTCAAAGTACTCTAATTAGAATTAATATTATACACTTCTTTTTGAAGCTATACAAGTATATTGGGATTTATAAAAATGTATATCTTACTGCTATCAAAGCTTTTAAAGATATCTGACATCAATACTCAAATAATTTATCTGTCAAACTTTGTTATAGGGCATTTGAACTTTGGCATATGCCACATTTATTTTTACTTAATTCTTGCGCTTTATTTAGAATAAAATTTAAACTATTTGAAAACTGTTTATTGACGCTTATTTTGCATATTTTTGTCTTCTATTTACAGGTAAGCCCACACATGAATCATATGAATCATTTGAATGTTATTCAATTGCAATCGTAAGTAAACGTCCGAATAAACAACTTTATGACTTCGCTTTAGCATTTGTAAATATTTTGCTGGTTAAATAGAAAGAAGCAAAAACAAAAAAAAAAAAAAACGAAGAAAATAAAGATACCAAACTCACATTAATGACCGCAAACAGTTATTGCGTTTCTTTTTTGTTTGTTTTGTGGGGCTGCTGTATAAATTTTTGGCCACAGCAGCAGCAGCAACATCAACAGCAACTATGAAGAAAAGCGCGTTTCCAAAGATTTCACTTTCATGACGCTAACAACAACAACAAAAGATGCGCAAATGCAAATGCCTACCAACCCAGAGTTGCGTATGCTTATAATCGTTATCGATGGACTAACAAAAGGTGTTTTCGATAAGTGAGGTTACAGAATTGGGGAATTTGGGAATACAGGGTTGCCAGCCTAGAGCATTAAAATTCCAGTTTTTGTTTTGGATTTTAGACTTTTTGCATTTATTGTTATGAAATCGGGCTAAATGGTTCGATTATGATTGAATCGTGTCCGGAATTTTCCAATTATATCTTTCAGTTTGATGAACTAATTTTGGATGTGGGTTGCACCTTTCGGATAATGAAAGCGTAGCAATTTCAAAGTCTAGCTGCAATATGTACCTTTTGGCAAATATAGCAGCAGCAGCAAACAGCAAAATGCCACAAACTCTCTGTTAAATCTCACGAATTGCCGCTGTTGCAGTTGCAGTTGCAATTGCTATGGTCAGGTGGTTGGTGCTGCACAGTGGTTGCTGCTGCTGCTGCTGCTGCAGTTGTTGTTGTTGTTGTTTGTGTTGACTGTGGCGCAATGGTTTGGCATGTGCATGTGCATGACTTGGGGGCATTGTAACACACACACACACACACACACGCACGTTGTTGTGTGTGCATGCTCATATTTCTATACTTCGTAAGCGAAGTGAGAAGGGAATATTAGGTTTCTACGCTGTCCGTTGTTAAGGCGTAGGTTAGTTATATAAATTTAAATAAAATATAATAATATAATATAATAATTTAAAAACGAAATTTCTTAGGCACTGCACGTTATTTAAGTTATCCACATATTTCCATATAAATTCTGTCATATTCAGTCTCAATCTGAACCCCAGTGATAACTGAAATGTAGCTCAGAAGGAACTCTCTCTAGTCAAAATCTAACTAGTTCAAGTGCTAGTTACGACGACTAAAATCGGATCCAGTTTATGTGCTGAGATTTATTTACTTTCTACCTGGTCAAATAAATAAATAATAAATAAATAAAATCCATATCTACGTTGGAATCTCTCATATAGATCTCTAAATATCGATTATAAAAATCGAGTATTGTACAGTCGATTGCACCCGTTTGCAATATTTTTACTTGTTTTTTTCTTGCATTCATTTGCCACAACAGCAACAACAAATGCAACTGCAGCCAACAGCAGCACCAACTTTGTGGTTGAGTTTTTGATTTTGGTTTGAAGCTGCTTTTGGGGTTGGGCATTTGCAATTGTTGTTTGTTTGTTTGCTAAGTGAAAAGCGTTGTTCGTTGTTATTGTAGCTGCTGTTGTGGACAACACTCATTTTCACCAGCACTTGTTGTTGTTGTTGTGGATGTTGTTATTGTTTTTGTCGTGTGTTATCGCTAAGGTTCAACATGCTGTTTGCATGTGCATCATCATCAACAGCGAAAAAAAGCTACGTTAAGCGCTTTTCATACAGCGTTTTAATGACTGCCCCGATGTGACACGCTATTTCAAGACCCCCTTCAACAACTCCCCTCTAATATTGAAAACAATATTGTATATTTATATAAATATAAACATGCGGCAACATTTTAATTATATCAACATTCATGTTGCCTTGTTAGGCCAAATGCCCAATTGATCATTAGTTATTTTCGATGTAACTTTTCAACCGATTTCTTAATCCATTTTGTTACCCATTTCATATTGTGTTAACTCTTTTTTTTCAAACCTCTCACTTAACACCCACAAAATTGCCAAAAAATCCAATTGATCCACAAATTTGACAGCACGTTTTTTGGGTTTCTTTCAACTTACGGAAGTTGCTTAAATAATGATTTAACTTTAAAAATTTATAAAGCAAATAATATGAAAAAAAAAAAAAAAAACAAAAAGTAATAATAATAATAAATAAATTTTTAAATGCATTTAACAAAGCACAGCAAAGAAATAAACCCCAAGATAAATGTTTGAATACAAAAACTCCTTTCACTTTGTTGAAATCAAACGAAGCGCAGTTTCAATTTCAGTTGCTGCTGCGCGGCTGTTGCATTTGTGTGTGTAGAATGTTGCCACATTGCCACACACAACACACACACATTTCTTATATATATAATATATATATATCTGGCATTTTTCAAAGTTCGACTGACACAGAGACCAACTAAAGCGCAACGAACAAACCGAAGCAAACTCCATAAAAATGCACACAAAAAAAAAAACAATAAAACGAAGTCAAAACACGAAAATTCCACGCGTTGAATGAACTTTCAGCAAAGGCAGAGGCCGTTTAGCTTTAAACAAAGAGGTTTTGTTGTTGTTGTTATTGTTTTAGGTGTACAAAACAAAGCGATTTCAAAAGTTAGAATCCGTGAAATAGCAAATTCACCTTCAAGGATGGAATATAAATGAAATACTAAAAAACTGCAGTCTTCTTATTTGCTTCCACTCTAATAGAATTATAAGTTTAAGACTTAAATTAATCAAAATATTTTTTGAAAAAATTGTTTTGAACAATATTTATACAAATATTCAACATTTTATAATCATCAATTTTGATCGTTTTTATTGCTAAGAATTTCGAACTTTTTTGCAAATCAGAATGACTAAAGTTCTCATTAGCAAGTGAAAACTGTAGATACAGTCAAGCCTGAGAACAAAATGCAGCTCCTCATTGTTCAATAGCCTTAATGACTTCCTTATTTAGATAGATACAATCTAAGGCTATTTTCGTGTACAGATAAAGTAATGTAATGTACAGATAAAATCAAAGTATGTATTATGGGCCTAATTAAGAGCGTAAATTTGTTAGTCTGAGGTTAATTACCGCTAGGTAGCTAGGAAATAAAGAGTTGCAGTTGCAATTTAAGCAACATTTGCCGCACGTGGCGTATGCGTAATTTATCGTGCACCATCAAATGAAGCTTGAGAGGTACCTGATTAAAGCGAACCGGAACACGCTCACACGTTTTTCCATCTCACTCGCACGTCGCCGCCTCTCCAACATTTCAGTCGGTTTATGTTGTGTATCTGATGGATGCACTCGAGTACTTCTCGCGGCTCTGTTAAGTGGCTTAATCTCAAGCCGCAGAACTATTATTGAAATTGGATTTCTATTTTTAAAACAAGTGAACGAGATGAGAAGGAGGTCGGATTGTGTGTTGGTAGCTGCGCTCGACTGGCTTTAAGACATGTGCTCTGCTCTAAGCTGATTAAATTTGAAGCTAAGTCAGCCCACATATAGCTCAACAACTTTTTTCTGTGTTGCTAGGAGTACCAATTAAGCATTTCTAAAGAGCGGAATTGTTCAGCTAAAAAAAATTGACATGGCTTGGACTCTTCAGAACAAATATAAATATATCTTTTGCATATTTTTTTACCTTTATGTTTTTTGTTTCATAGTCAACATTACGTAATCGCCAATATTCTTGTTTTTTGTATCGAGTGCTGTTAAAATTTTTGCTTTTAATTTTATGGCTATTTGTGCTCTTCTTTTAATTAATTCAATTTCGTTTCGTTTCATTTTTAATTTGTTACTGCCTTTTATGTTCGATTCTAATTATATAAACGGAAACATCATCGAAATTAGAGTACATTGAAATGTGATTTATGTTGATTATATTTTTAGTTTCATTAGGGTCCACTTTAAGAACAACTAACGATCGTTTGACACAGACATCACTCAAAAGATCCACGAGATACAAATATGCGCTAAGCTGCGACTTATTTGAAATGGCCAGCAAATTAAACTAAACTATATTTCAAGAGTTTAAAACTATATTTAGTAAAAATTTGAATAGAATTGGGAATTTGAGATGGATTTTTTAATAGAATTTTGTAGGATCGTTCTGTCTTCATAATTGGATCTTTATATATATTTCTTTTTCTGTATATATTTTCTCTTTTTGCTATTTTTCTTTTACGTTAGTTTTAAAGGCTTAGTAAAAAAATTCCCCTTACAAACAGATTTAACTTGTATTTATACATAAAAAGCTACCTACTAATGTTTATTAACGAAATTACACTTTACTATCGAGTTGTTTTTTTGCTTTCGTTATTTAATTCGATGCACTTACTTATTGTCGTCACTGTCGCTGCGAGGGGGCCTGAGACTGATTGCATAATACTCGTTATAAAGTTTGAAGTCCATAGCCAATTTTTAATGGCACGTAGCCAACAGAGTCCGCACGTCGAAGAAAGTGAAATTACAAAATTCATAGACTTTGCATAGTTACGAAAAGTTCAGGAGGAGGGGAAAAGGGGGCCCTGGGGAGTGTACCTTGCGTCCGAATTATGATAATAAATGAAAGAAAAAAAAAATCAAAAATTTGTAATGCAGTTAACTCGAGTGCGATTGTACAATCCAAAAATAATCAAAAAGTTTAAACACGTCTATTTCAAATGTTTGACCCGCGCTTGTAAAACTGATTAGTCAAATGCTTGCTGAATGAAAATAGTATATAACATATATAATATTAGGTATACTGTGTATTTTGGGACAGGAGACTTTTGCACGTGCTGTCAGCTTGAATGCAGGCTTGGTCTAATGAACCTTTGAGCTATGATTGATGTTGATAAGACGCCCGAGTAAATATTTCTATATAGAATACATACTATGTAGTATTTACAGTTCACTTACAGCGTTAATTTGTTTGTGTCAGCACTTCACGGCCTTATATACAAATTATATATATTTGAAAGCTGTTGCCGTCTAGCTGCAGCTCTTTCGCACCAACTCACAGGCTGAGCTCTTCTCTTTCTCTATCTCTTTCCCTCAGGCTGAGTGCATTAAACTCACGTCTCGTCTTGACATTTTGCGCTGACAAGCGAAAGAAGCAACAAAAAAATCGTAAAAAATTAAATTAAATAATAAAAATGAAATTTAAACAATTTATTAAAATCGCGCAATAAATTCACAAAGATGGCACACAAAAAAAATGTAAAAAAACATAATACAAAAAACATATTAAATAAAGTTGAGCTGCGCAGCTTTGGAGAAAAAAGCACTTAACTCGATCTCATGTATTCGCAGGCACTTAAATGCATAAATCAGAGACACACGTGTTGGCTGCGGCAATCCCCAGATTCCCAGGCATTAGTCACCTATGCCCATAACATCGATGCATATTTTTAGCTATAGCCATCGATTCATAGAAATATTTATAGATCTAAAGAGGCCACTTAAAAAAAAACAAAAAATTAACCTGTGCGTGGGTTCGAACGTACACTGTTTCTTACTTTAGGTATTTAAATTTAAACAAATAGTCTTAATATTACGTCTGATAAAAGTACTTTATAAATATCATTTCATACTAAAAATTATATATAAATAAAACTAGCACACACACACACTTTGAATTTGTTGATACAACTGTTTATATTTTTTTTGTATTTTTAATACATTAACCAATACAGCTGACAGTTTTTCAGTATTTTAGTGCACTAAATTTCTGCTGAGCTGGTGTGTTCTCATTTATCGAGAAGTTCATAAAGAAAGTTAGCGTTAAATAATAATGGCTTAAGTGTACAATTATCTGCTTTTAAGTATTTATGAGCTTAAGTGTGGTTTAAGTGTCATTTAAGTAATTTTAGTTTAGTGATTAAAGCTAATGCAGAATTGCTGGATTCGGAATTGTAGCTTACTTTAGCATTGTTATCACTTGGCAATTCAATATAATGTCATAGAATTTTTAAAGAAGTTTCAGTAATTTTCACTTGACAATTCTTAATTCGATAAGAACTAATTCTATTTGTATACATTTTGTTTATAATTCACAAGTGGTTTAAACGGGAATCCTTTAAAGGTCACACAATTGACATGTCATTGACTTTTTAAACGAGTTTCATTTTCTGTGTGTATTTCATGCACTTTCAGGTAACACCTTATATCCTGTTCGTGATTTTTTTTATATATACATGTATAGTCGTATATTTCTGTATCTCATTGAATCCGATTAAAAAGAGCGACACGTGCTGCGCTTTAACTATTGTTGTTATTGGTGGTGGTGTGGTTTATATTCATTTGCGTATCAACTGAATTCAATTAAACGATTAAATGGCGCAAACTCTTTAGTATTTATTTATATTTAGTCTCATTGTATGATTGTTTTTTTTTTTATGCTTAAAGTTTAATTGCGTATTGCACGTTTTTTTTTTTTGTTTTCTTTTGACATTATTATTTTGATCTGTTATTCTATTCTGTTGAGTTCGGTTCTATTATATGTGTTTTATTCCTATTGTTTTATAGCGTGACATGGCGAAAAATCATGCAACTTGTAATTACGGCTATAAAATGACAGATGAGTATCTGCGACTGTGTAACGTGTGATCGCTTTAAAGATACAATATTCATATATGTACATATGTCTATGTGTCTGTAAACATATTTGTTTTTGAATCTCTGCAAAGTGTTGTTTTAATGCCATTTGAAATCAATTAAAAATCAGTTTTTAAGTGAGGCTTCGAAATGCGGAGCTTTGAAGGCAGCCAGACCTTGTTATTGAGTGGATATTAGTATACCCTGTAAACTGAATTAATTAAAGTTGTATTAAGTTGAAAAATAAATATACATATACATATATTTTTGTATATTTGGAAAACTCTTTTTAGTCAAACTTGATATATGGTCATTTGACTTTTTGTCGAGTTCATTTGTTTTTCATTTTTTTTTGTCTTTATTTTTCTTTTTTTAAACTTGAGAGTTATTGTTATTGTTGTTGCTGTTGCCAATTGTCGTGCCAAATGGCGTCTGCCTGAAAATTGAAATTGTAATTAAAGTTGATAAATGGTTTCGTGCCACAAATGTTGGGCGCTGCTATCAATTACTTCCTGAGAGAACATCTGCCTGACTGAGTTAATGCAACAGCGTAATTGAACTTGACATATTAGTAGACACATATACATATATAAGTATACATCTTATATAGCTATAGGATCTCACGTTTGTTTAGCCAATCTCCCACAACTTTCAAAATGCATCTGCTATTAATTATAAACGTGCTCATAATTATTGCTTTTGCCACTAGTCGCAATTTAATCAAGTCTACCAACGCATATTTTAACTCTCGATTTTAAAAGTTTATTTTAACGAGTATTATGTTTTAAACCGATTTTTTATGTGTAATGCATTCTTTTGACAGCTGCTGTCTGTTTAATGCAGTTAAGCCAAAAAAAAAAAGACCAAATAATAATTAGGAAATAAACATGTTTTAATTGTAGAAAAATATTCATATTTCAATACTTTTGTGAGTAAAAAAAATCAAGAAAATATCCCGTATTCATCGCCTAAGATTTAGGCTCATATTAAGCTTAAATTATTCATTGATTGAATAAATCAAATGTTGATTTAGAATTTCATTTAATTTAATTGTTTACTGAAGATACAAAATACATGTGACTTTTTAACTTATATATTTCTTCGATTTCTTTTCATTTGCAGGTAAATACGCTTGTTTAAGCCACACAAAAAATTAGCTATTGTGGGTAATGTATGCATAAACTGAGTATTTAAAATTATTTGCACAAATGCCGCAACAATTTGAACGCCTGTATTTGCATAGAATCTGTTTGTTGTCTGTGTATCTGTTGGATACCAAATTTCCATTGCCAAATTGTCGAAAGAACAATCAATGTTATTTGAGTCTTGCAAGTATATATTTTAAAATGAAGCTATATATTTTACAGATTTTTGTCTAGCTTTTGATATATTTTTAAATTTGTTTCCAGCGCAAACTTTCTTAGTCTTTTTTTTAATAAGCTGCAATTAATTTTTCGCACAGTGCTAAACAAAAGTTTCAATTAGGGATTCCCGCGTATCAATTAGAGAGTCTCTTTTTGTTGATTACATAACTGTATCTGCCCATTCCAGTTGGGGTTATCTAAATATAGACATTAAATCGCCTACAAGTGACCCCAGACAAAAAGAAATGACAAAAAAAAAAAGAAAACTAAAACAAAGCAAAGATAGATAGAAGAAAAAACTAAAGTAATTTAATTATTCAAATTTATTTTTGGTGTCGTGCTATAGCTGTAAATATACACTCGTGTCCATAGTTCGATTTATGGGTGCAAGCAAATGAAGAGATAGGTGTGAGAGGGGGGAAGGGGGCTCGTGCGGCGCACCTGGCCGCAACAGCTCTGCACGGCGGTCACGTTTTGTGCCGTCGGGTCAAGATTAACTGAAACTGAAATACAAACCCAAAATAAAAAAAAACAACAAAAACAAAGCAAAACTAAATTGAAACGACGTCAAACGAAAGCCAAATCAATAATACCAGACATACGCAATGCCTTTAAGGTGCAGCTTAAAAGAAATGCAAACAGTGGGAGGGGGGCAGTCTGTGTGTTTTTTATCAAAGCCAAAAAAAAACATTTCCGTCATCATCAAAACGGTTCCAAATTCTCGCTATGCGCTGCACTTTCATTTTCGCGCTGTGTCCGGCAAGGCAACCAAACCCCTCCCTCCCCCCTCTCTGGTTGTCGTCTTTGCGGTATGTGAAACTATGCCAAAAACCGCAAGTGAATCTCATTGTTGTTTTTGCGTCTTGGCCCGGCTAAGCAAGGTTCGTCTGTATGTCTAACTGGCCGTATGTCTGTCTGTCTGCCCGCACGTCCCGGTCCGCGTAGTTGTATAATTGAATTGTAGTCCGCCGCGCTTCGCGTATCTGAAATGTCGGTCGAACCGGTTTCAATTTGGCACTTGCCGCACCGCACTCGCTGCCCAAGCCCGGACCCGTAGTCCGGCATAATAATTAAGCCTCATTTGCATTGAAAGGCGCGCTAGAATTTCGATTTTTCGATTTGATTCGATTTTGGTATTGGTTTTTTTTTTAGAGTATCGGGTATTTCGGTATTTCGTATTGGGGTATTGAGTATTGGAATTGGAACGACGTCGACAAGTCGCACTTTCGTTGGCATTATCTATAAAATAAACAACAACAACAATAAATCAAGTAACCAAATTAGCCTCGACCATGTCTATAATATTTGGGGGACAGTCTAGAAAATAGCCTTGCGGCAGGGTTTTTAAGTGGGAAAAATATGTGTGCAAGAATATTGAGAAAAGATTATAGCCAAAAAATATATAGTAATATATAGTAAATAATAGAAATTAAATTTTAGTAGGATATGTTTAAAAGCTGTCTTAAAAAGAGTTTATATTTATAAATGTTTATTTTATATTCATTTTGTTGTATTTAATCTGATCAATAGTAAAACTAGCCTATTTTATAATAGATTCGTTTAAGAACTTCAGAAACTGTTTTTTGTTTATTTACCTACAACACGCAATTCATAATTGTTGAGCTTGAACTACTTGCGAATTGTAATCTGTACATATTTAAAAGCTTCGTTTATACAGCGCACATAAAACGATCATATCTCACAAGATCGTATATCGTATATATCATCATTATTCAGTTGCGTTCGGCCATTAACTAAATATTTCTGGAATTTCAATGCAAGGCAGCAATTGCAGATGCAGATACAAGATACATGTGATTTACTCTACGCAGAGAGCCAACTAGAAATAAATATAAAAAACAAAAAAATACAAGAAACAATGCTAAATGCGGCAAACGGACAATTTGCGCTTGCGCATACTTATTAGGTCAGGGTCACACTGAATGTCTGTCTGACTGCCACACTGATGCGAATGCGAGTCTTGCCAAAGAGTCATCAACAACAGCAGCAGCCGCAGCCGCAGCAGCTACAAGTGGCTATGGATACAGCTACAGCTACAGATACAGATACAGATACATAGGTTACGGATACATGCAATAAATGGCATTACAAATAAAGCCAGGGCTAGCTGTATCGAGGGGGCGGGGGCTAGGCGTAGCAGCTGTCAGAGACACGCAAAAGTTGCGGCTGTTTGTAATGCAGTGCAGTTGTTTATTGGTAGCTGTGTGTGCAAATGTATCTGCAAGATACATTAGCAAGCTGTAGCTGAAATTAAAGTTTTGCTGTTGTTGTTGTCGTTGTTGGTTGTTGCTTTGGCAAGGGGCATCCATCAGTTTGCCATCATAAAGGCTGAAAAACAAACATTAATCTTTTTGGCCGCACTGCCAGTTGAATTGCGTTACTTGTTGTATGTGCGCGAGTGTATCTGTGTGTCTCTGTCTCTTTTCCATTTTTTTGGGTGTGTACAAACAATTTTTTTTTTTTTTTTTGATTTGAGCCGCTGATTAACATTGAACCAGAGGCCAGCACCCAGCAGCAGCAGTAAAATAAATGCCGATCATTGCGTTCTCCGTCCAAAATGCCAAAGTAACGGTACATGCATGTATTTGTATCCACATATAGCCTGTATCTGTTACTGTGCGCCACTGTAATAATATAAAGCTCTGTTTTTATGATTATGCCCGCAAAATTGAAAGGCCAGCAATTTAAATGAGGTACAAAAAAAAAAAACAAAATAAAATCGTATTAATACATAAATAAAATATGGCAATTATAATTAAACGTTGTTTAATTATAAAGTCAACAGCTTTCTGTGTTTGTGCTTTGCATATGCCGTTAATCAAATTTCGGCAGCGCATTGTGTAAAAGTTGCCCGGCTTGAACTATGCTCAATTAGCATTACATAATATTTTGAGCTAAGCCGAGATCAGCATACGCCGAAAGCTAAAAAACACAGAATTCAAAGCTCGCTGCACTGCGCTTTTGTTGTTGTTTTTGTTTGCGGCTGGTGCTGCATTTGCTGCTTATCTCTTCTTTTGGTTCATCATCTGCTGCATTGTGTCGTCGTCGACTTAACGAGCTTTGAGCGTTTTACATTTGTGTGCATGTGCATGTGTGTGTTTGTTTGTCTTTTCTTGTGTGCTTCCTTTCTAAGCGCGCGCGCGCTTATCAGCTTTTGTCCATTGTCGGGGGCCCCATTGCGGTTGATTTGTTTTCGGCATTTGATGGCGCGCAGCGGGGTGAAGAGATAGACGTCTGCGTGGGAGCCCTGGGGCATAGCGGGTAATTAGTAAAAAGCAAAAAATAAAATACAAGTCTAAAAATAGAGTGGACACGAAGCTAAAGCAAACGGCAAAGCAAAACGTAGCGAAAGAAGTATTTAAGCAATTTGCGTTGCGACAACAACAACAAAAGCAACCAGCGCAGTGGCAAAAACAACGAAACCCGAAAACTTGTTTGTGCAAACACAAAGATGCTTTTTTATTTGAACTTATTTATTTAATTTTCTTTTTTTTTGTTTGCATATTAATTTGAATAAATTAACAAATATTGAAATCGAAAACGCGCAAGCAGCAAAAATTCTCACAAATATCGCATAAAAGCAGCGCAGAAACACCCACACACACACACATACATACACGCAAAATGCATGATCGCTTTATCAGCTGAGCGAGCGAGCGAGCAACAGCCGCATTGCAACGGGCAGCGACCGACTAACCGAGCGACCGTCAGAATTTACCTGCAGCGCTATGCTTATGCTTGCCCTTCTAAAAAGAAACACAAGCACACAGCGCACACCAAAATTCACTCAAAGCCTGCGCCGCGCTCAATAAAACAACGCCTTTTGGCTCGCACTCACAATGAAACTCACTCGTTGAGCGAACGTCGTGACGTCAGCTGACTAAAGCTTTTTTCGTATGTGCGCGGCCGTCGCTCACTCGCGAATATTCTAATAACCATTTCAATTCATTTCGATTTCAAACGCGCAACACAACGCAACGCTTTGCTGGCAAACGGAGTGCGCGGCGCATTAGCTTCAAAATTTAAAAAAAGCATAAATTGTGTTAAATATTTAAAAGCATAAATATATATTTATATAGGTGTGTATGTGCGAATAGTTCGGCATAAATAGTGAAAAGTGCAAAAATATCGTTTAAATTCAAATATTATTGATAGAAAGAAAAACACGCAGCTGCGCCAAGTTGCCGCAAAACAGTAAAAAGCTAATTGAAAATAAAAAAAACTAAATCAAAGCAACAGACGCGAGTGCTTCGTGCGTCTTCGCCTGTTGTTTTTTTTATTGTACAAAAAAACAACGGTAATTACTGCCTCTGCTCCCGCTACACACTCACCCTGTCCCTCTTTCTGCTAGTAGCAAAACATGCGAGAGTACATTTGCTTCTTCTACACGGAATCCATATTTGTTTTTGCGTTTTGGACATCACACGCACACGCACTCAAACACACACACACACACACAGACACAGCTGCTAAGTTACACTTGTTTAAGCTTTGCTTTGCAAAGACTTTCTGATAGTGCTGTTGTTATTGTTGTTTTTCTCTTTTTTGCTGCTGCTGCTGCTGATGTAGAAAGAAAAAACGACGATTTTCACTTTTATTTGAGACCAGTCCAGTCCCAAGTCTGTCTAGGCCACCAGGCACGCCATAGACCGATACACCTGTTTGCGTGTCTCTCTCTCGCTTTGGCTAACTGTGTATGTGTGTGTGTGTGTGTCGCTATGCAATCCAACTGCAGCCAACAACATAATCATCATCATGTTAATACATAATGAAGTTTAACCATTCATTTCTGCTCATAATAATAATGAGCAGCAAAATAAATGCCGAGAAGAAATTGGTGAAAATTGCAGCGTTAATTTATTATTTGTGGAAAAAGTACACACATACACATGCAGAAATATATATATATATATATATATATATATATATATATATATATATATATATATATATATATATATATATATATATATATATAAACGAATACATTGCATGTATTGTGAAATCCGCAAAAAAAAAAAACAAAAATTATATATATAAAAGTGGTAAATGCCAAATGGCAAAAATAGTTTTTTTTTTTTTTTTGGCTTTTATCACAGCCAATTAAAGAAAAAAGTATTACGACCACTTTATAGACGCAGGCCTTATCTGAAATCTAACGAAGAAAAAATGTAAATTAATTATTTCTGGCTTTAAGCACAGCCAAAAAATAAACGATAAAAAAAAAACAAACCGTGTCAAATAATATGTAAAAAAAAAAATTCGGTTGCATAAAATTTTTGTGGCAGAAATTTAGAAAAGTGCGAAAAAGTGTAATTATGTGTTAATTGCAGTTATTGTGTGCATTAATATCAGTTAAATATTTGTCTTATATATGCTGCGTTTTCTTGGCTAAGAGAAAGTAAAATTGTCATTAAAAAAGTGGTGTGTTTTACTCAGACAACAATTGGCCTATGAAATCTGGTTACGACCGAAATCAACTACTTCTGATATAAGCAGTAAATTAATGAAATGTGCGCTTAATTAATGTGTTATTGCGGCTACAAATCAACATTTGTACACACCAAATAAAAATAGAAATATATAGAAAATAGATATCGTAGGCGTGCCGAGGATTCAATACCCTAGCAAACATATGGAAGACTATATTTATAGTTATATGTGCAACAATTTGGTTAGAACCAAAGAAATTGTATCCTAAGGGAGCTGTATGATATAGTAGAGTGATATGAATAAAACATACATTTTGGGAACATTATGACATAGTTTGGTTTGGAAAATTAAAAAAAAGAACTTAATTTTATTTAGCCAATTTGTTAAAGGAGTTCAAAGAGAATTAACCAAAAATAAAAAATGAAGAAAATTACCGGAGTGTTGTCATAAAAACTATGTTCCACAATGTTGATATTTTATCGACTCGATTGTTGAAGCTGATCAGGAACATTTAAATTATAATCGGTACACATTTCGTGACAAAATGTATAATACCCTCTGCAAGTGTATAGGAAATACCAAAAAAAAAAAAAAAAAAGGAAAAACATTTGTAAAGCAAATAGAAAATTTGTCTGTAGTTGCCTTATAAAAATGCAATAACAATTATATGTATAATGAAAGCTACGACAGCCAGACAGCCAGCACAATTTGCGCACTGTTCACGTCAAATGCAATTAATAAATAAATAATAGCGCCAGCTAACACAGATCTGACTACACTATACATACAACTCTACAGCACAAAAAAAATTATATTACATATCTCAAGTACATTAATAATGCGCCTTCAGCTACTGCTAAAGACTGTAAACTAGCCCACGCGGCAGTTCACGAGATGAGCTTAAATGGAGAAGGCTTCAAATTGCCCGAATAATTTTACACTGAACGTTTATGTGTTGCACTTATCAACTAGTTAATTAACGTACTTCCGGCGTACTGGAATCTTCTATGCAAATAAATCTATTTTAAATCTAAACAACAAATAAACAAGAGATTATGTTGTTTGGTTTAACACTAATTTACCAGATCTACGATCTACGTGAATAACTTTATTTCTTGGAATAAACAAAAGTGATGCGTCAACAATTTTGCGATTCTATTTACCCTTTCGCTTTTAACTGCATTACCATAAAGTGCAGATTTATAATAAACTTGTTAGACAAATATGAATAAACTTAAATAAAGTAAGGAACTGAGAATAAAAAGACTGTTGTAGATAAATCTTGTAACTTATCTGATAAGCAAAGAAAGCGCGGAAGTAATAAAATCAGCTAAACCATCATAAAACATTTGGAAAAAAATAGAAAGCAAGGCAATAATAAAAGAAATCCAGAACAAATATTTACTACGAAGCCAAGGTTATTGAGATACCACAGCTCGTGTAACTTGTCTGAAAGGGAAAAGTTAGAAAACTTGATAAGAGTTTCCATTACTAATATGAGAATGCTGTTCAGCAAAAGAAAAAAAAAAGGAGAAACAACCAAAGCAACAAAATTATAAATTATGATAAATATTTTTTAGATATCAAGGTTGCAGTAACTTTTCTAATTGGTCTGATAAAAAAAATGAATATAGGAAAAAAGCTGAAATGTTTGATAATAATTTGACAATAGCAATATTGTGATGTGCGCTCGTGTAAACGTAGTAAAGGGTGTAAATTGTGTGTGTGTGTGTGTGTGGGTAAATACGTATCTAGTTTTAGTTTGTGAATCATTCAATTCACAAGCGGTACGCAAAAATCTATTTGAATTGTTTTATGGCAGTCCGAATATTTGCACGCAGCCAAACAAAAGTCTAAACGAACAGCATAAGACACACACACACACACACATTCACTTTCATATGCTCAGCTAGTTATACTAGAAAATTAAATTAATATTTATTTTGTTTTTCTCTTTTTCTGAAACGTCCAAACAAAGTGATAATAAAATATAAAAAAAGCCACACAAAACATAAACAGCCTAGTAACAGGCAAATGCAAATACAACGAAGCAACGAGGAGGAGAGTAGTGAAAAAGAAAAACGAAACAAAAACAGATTAAAGGCGAAAGATAGAGCCAAGCGACAGATATAAAATAGGCATAGCCCAGACCCAGACCCATATGCCGATACCGCCGATAGCCGAAAGGCAGCAAGCGAAAAGAAACAACACAGAAGAGGGCAAAGAAATAGAATAGAAGAAGAGGAAGGGGGAAAACAGCGCAGATAACAACGCGGAAATTTTCAAAAAAAAAAGACAGAATTTTGAGTTCTGTCAAGTCGAAAAAAACAGAATGTAGACCAGTGCAAAGGCAAACGTTAAACGGTAAGGCAGTCGGGCAACAATAATAATAATAAACAAATAAATTAACAAAGAAAAAAAAAAACAAACGAAATAAACAACATATTTCAAATGTGTGGGAAAAGGCAAAAACAGAACATATTTAGTGAATGTGTGTGGGTGGTTTGAGGCTATAAGGGGGGAAAGAGGGGGCTAGCCGATTCACACAAAAAGGCGAAAATTGCGCAAATTTAAAGCAAATTAATTAATTAAAAGAGGCCCCCAACAGGGGCTTTGCCAATTTGCTGGCATTGGCGCAATAAAATGTCATAAAAATAAAATAAATAAATATGCACAAAACAATAAAAGTCTTTTCGTCAAGAAATTCACAAAATTAGAGCTAAAAAGATATCAAGATAAACGTTTAAGGTGATTTAAAGCTCGGTTAAGCTTTTGTTTATTAAAGAAATCAACTTAAATGACACATATGAATTATTCAGAAGAATTTAAGTAGATAGCTTTAAGTGAAACAAAATTTTGAGCTAAACATATGTTGGATAAGTCGAAAAGTGATGTGTGAAGTATTTAAGCATTGTCGAGTGGTCTTCAAATAAATAATAAAAAAAGACTCTGTAATTTGGCACAAGAATTTGTGTGTTATTATTTATCTAAAAGCTCTTTTATCAAGCTTCATTGAATATATGCAATATCAAAAACAGATGTAAAAGCACATTAAAGCTTGAAGCGATCTTTATTACACAAACATCAAATTAATTTTAGACACATCTCATCCAAAAAGCTCCAGTAAGCTCAAAAAGCTCATTAAAGCTCAGCATTAATACATACAGTTCTTAAAAAGCTTTGAAAGCGCATTAAAGTTCATTAAAGTGCCAAAATTCACAGTTATTATTTAATTCTACCTCCCTCTCTGAGTGTCTTCCCCTCTTTTTCTAATAAATTTAAATCAATTTTATTGCAACACAAACTAAAAGTTTTTTTCAACTTTCTTTTCTCTCTCTTCCTCGCACCTGCTCGCAGTGCGGGACACTAGACGGAGCCGCCGAACCGTTATTCCATCAGCAGCGCAACAACAGAATGGACGTCTATCAGATCGACGATGGTTTCCACTCGGATGGTGGCACCGAGACGCCGCCACCGTCGCCCAGTTCGGGCTCCTCGATAGCCTCGACCTCGGACCACGGTTCGCTGGAGAGCGTGGACACAGGGGGAACACAGCGGCTGGCGGTGCTGTCGTTTGAGCAGGTGCGCAAGCTGCACACCGTCATGGACGAGAAGGTGGCCATACACGGACGGGGCAATTTTCCGACGCTCGAGGTGACACTGAAGGATCTGGTGAATCTGGTGCGACGCAAACTGGAGGCGGACGTGAACAGCGGCGGTGCTGGTGTCTTAGTTAAGGATATACGCCTGAATGGCGGAGCAGCTAGTCATGTGCTGGCCAGCGAGGATCAGCCGTACAATGATCTAGACCTGATCTTTGCCATCGAGCTGAGCTCACCGCGCGTCTTTGATCGGGTGAAGACCGCCGTGCTGAACACACTGCTCGACCTGATGCCCGAGGGCGTCTGCAAGCGCCGCATCTACACGTGCTCCCTCAAGGAGGCCTATGTCGGCAAAATGGTCAAGGTGAACAACAACAATGACGGCGATCGCTGGTCCCTCATCTCTTTGGGCAACTCGCCCGGTCACAAGAACGTCGAACTGAAATTTGTGGACACAATGCGACGCCAGTTTGAATTCTCGGTGGACTCATTCCAAATTGTTTTGGACTCGTTGCTGCTCTTCTACGATTGCGCCGCCCTGCCCATTTCCGAGAATTTCTATCCGACGGTGGTCGGTGAATCCGTTTACGGTGATTTCCAGGAGGCGCTCTATCACTTGCAAAATAAACTGATCTCAACGCGCCAACCGGAGGAGATACGCGGCGGCGGCCTGCTCAAATATTGCAATCTCTTGGTGCGCAATTATACGGCCGTCGATTCGCAGCTGATCAAGACACTGGAGCGCTATATGTGCTCCCGATTCTTTATAGACTTTCCCGATATCAATACGCAGACGACCAAATTGGAGGCCTATTTGCGCAATCATTTCTGGGGCATTGAGGAGGAGCCGCTGCAGTACGAGTACCTGATGCATTTATATAATGTTGTCGAAATGTCCACCGTCTGTCTGATGGGACACGAGCGCCGACAGACGCTGCTGCTGATCCACACGCTGGCCAATCAGGTGAAGCAGGCACAGGAGCAACAGTATCATCATCACCAGCAGCAACAGCAGCAGCAGCAGCAACAGCATCAACAGCAACAGCAGCAACACCAGCAGCAACAGCAGCAGCAGCAACATCATCACCAGCAACACCACCATCACCAGCAGCAGCAGCAACATCACCATCATCATCAGCAACATGCATACCTACAACAGCAGCATCAACAGCAGCAACAGCAACAGCAGCAACTAGATGCGCAGTCGCCGCCAGTTTTGACTTTAGTTGCAACAACGGCGACGCCGCAAACGGCGCAAACGCAAACGATTTACGTGCAACAAGCGGCGCCGGCAAATGCCACAATTTGCTGCAGCAACACGGTGCCCGCAGCAGCGCCCGTTGTAACAGCAGCAGGCACAGCAGCGACAATTACAGATGCACAACAGCAACAGCAACAGCAGCAGCAGCAACAGCAGCAACAGGTTGCCCAGCCACAGACCATACAAATACAGGCGGGTCCGCCGGGCTTGATTTATGCGAATGGCGTCTATTATGCACCTGTGATACCCAGCACCATTTGCACCTGCAATTCGACCTGGGTGAGCACGTGATTGGAGCGGCAACAGCCGTCACAGCAAACCGAACCACAGCAACTACTACTACTACAGCAGCAGCAACACTTTAACAACCACAACAACAACAATAGCAACAATATTAGCAGCAATAGCAGAGCGGAGATTGAGGACGTGGCAGCAACGGGCAGCTTGGTGCTGATGCAGCAGCAGGTCAATAATATGCCAGTTTATAAACTGAAGCAGCAACATTCTTGGGTACATCAACAGCAGCAGCAGCAGCAGAAGAAGGATCAGCAACAGGAGCAACAGTTGGTTTGTGGCACCTACAGCGGACAGTTTGCGTATTTTTATCCGCATGACGGCTCGGCGCCCAGTTTGTTGCTGCTAGGCGAGGATACCTATTTAAATGTGACGACGGCGCAACAACAACAACAACTCCAACAACAACAATATCTATAAAAAGAAACAGTGTAGAAAACAAACTTGGATTCAATGCCCAGGAATATTGGGTTACTTCAAGCGGGCCTTTAGATGTACAAACTTGTTACATATACATATATATATATATATATATATATATATAAATATATATATATTTAGGAGGCACACATATAAACACACCCATATATATGTATACATGTATATTTTGTTGTTCCTTCTCATACATTATTTTGTGCGCACGCTAAAGACTTTATCACTAATCCTCTCTAAAACCCACAATTGTTGGCTGTTATGCGGAATAATGTTGAGAATAATGTTGTTGATGTAGACACACACACACACACACACACACACTCATACACACACACACGCGAAATCAGAGCAGCCAAAAAAAAAGGGGGCAAAAACCAACAAAAGCAAATGCAGAAAAAATAGCAGCAAATCCGCTTTCAAGCCAGGAAAACACACACACACACCTACATACAACAGCATATTCGTAACTATCACTTAACATCCAACAAAAAACAAATCAAACAAAAAAAATTACTTTATTTTTTTTCTTTTTGCGTCGCTAAAAAAAATCCAATCAAAGAACTCTACTTGTATACCAAAACATATATTCTTATAAATTTTTCAATTAATGACCTTGATATTTTGATTGTCCTCCCAAAAAAAGGAGACAAAAACAAAAGAAAACTTTTTAAAAAACAAAACCAACCCTTAACTTCCTGCTCGCACACGTTTAAGAATTGATTTTGTAATAAAAAAAATAGTTAAAATTGCGACGCAACACACTAAAAAAAAAACCAACACCAAGTTTTTCTTATTTTTTTGCGCATTTGTTTTACAGCTCAGTTGTAAGTTCGGCTTGCAGACAAGCCCCTCCATCCACCCTCCCTCCCTTTACCACATAACATCCTCCTATATTATAAATATTTTTGAATTTGTTTCTATAATATAAGCGCAGCCGCCCTCGTGCCGCCGCATAGAAATTCCAAGAAAATTATCTACGTATATATATATAAAAAACAAAAAACAAAAAATGCATAAAATATACTATATAAAAATATATATTTAAACAAAAAAATACTTATCAATCACAAAAAACAAAACTACAAAAAAATAAATAAAATTAAACTAGACGGCAAAAATGATGACATGAACATTTATATATACAAATATATAAAAATAAATATAAATCAATAAATTGTAGTCAAATTTTATCAGTCAAAATTGACATATTATACAAGAATAAACAATAAATTGTATTTATATCTTTGTATATGATTTAACATTAATGGTAACTCGTAACTGTAACTCTTAAATACTTAACTGTAAACTCTACTGTAGCTGTGTCCACTCTTAAGTAACTGTACAATCACATAAATTTTTTTGGTATAGCAGTGCAGTTACTAAATCAAAAAAAAAACCGAAACTAAATGTATCTCAGCGTAAGACGTTGCTCAATGGGGGAAAACGGAAACTGAAAACTGAAAAATACAATGATAAAAATTTACAAGCAACTTGCAGACTTGAAGCATGTCAAACGAAAAACGCAAATCAAAATCTCTATAAAACAACCAATTGAAAAAAAAAAAACAATTTTTACCTAAACATTTTTTAAAGCAGGAAAACAGTAAAAATGAATAAATGTACGAAAGAAGCAGAAAACTTTGCTACAAATTTATCAGTGTTTTTTTTAATAAATATACGAAAAGAATATGCGTGTAAAACTGTAAAACTGTGTAGAATTTAGTTTATATACAAGTAATAATAACTAAATGTAAAACTAATGGTATCTAGTGAAGTTTAACAGCAGCAGCACGATTGATTGATTGATTGATTGATGTGATGTGATGTATTGTAATTGAGTGACTGTTTTGGCTTGTTCGTTTATTTGTTTAAAACTGCTGGGTGATAATTCATGAATGATTCAACTGATATACATATAACGCATATTATATATACATAATATATATACATCTATCCACAATATACCATATACAAAAACAAAAAAGAAAAAAAAATACTTATATATAGTTATAGTTGTGTATTGTATTCAAACAATATTCAATGAAAGACAAAAAAACGCAAAAAAAACAAAAGTCCAACACAAAATATATAAAATTATATGATATGCTATGTTTCCTCTGTAACTGTTAACTGCTAACATTACTGTTACAGTTAACAGTGACACTGTTAACTTTACCTAATTTGCGTTTAGCACGTTTTTTATTTTTCTGTGCGTATTTTAATTGAAATTTAAACATAGCCTCCAGAGAGAGAATTGTGTTTTGAATTTTTGTATTTGTATTAACTTTAGTTTAAACATTTTGTGACACTGATCGATGTTTATATAAATATGTGTATGTGTGTGTATATATGTATTCCAAACCAAAAAAAAAAAGATGAAAAGAAAAACTTTTAACTTTGCTCACAATCTGGCTGCATGACTTTTATACTATATATAAATACTTGTAGAGAAATATCTATACATACATACATATACACATATATACGTATATATATATATATATATATTATTAGCTGTAAGAAATCGAAAAGAAGAGCGAAGCAGTTGATGATCACGCTGATGAAGATAAATAGAGCGAATAGTCTGTAAGTGTGTAGAAAAAAATTATTAAATAAATAAACACAAAAAATAAGTGGACATTTTTGAGAAAATAGCGCGTAATTTTAAATTTATACAAACATAAATGTAAATTAAAATGAAAAAAAGCAAATCAAAAATGTAATCAAATCAAATCAATCAATCTATTGAGATTTGTATATAATATTATAATTATGCCTAATTATACTATGCTATGTATGTATATCTAATTAACACAAACATACACATACACACACATACACACTATACATACACACACAAACACACCATTCACACCCACAATATATACCTATATATAAATATTACTTACAAATTAAATATATATTTATGTATATATCTATATGTATACATATTATATAAATAATAATCTTAATTATTATGTATGTATCTACAAAAACAATTTACCATATACATATTACTTCTGTGCGCTTCTTGCGATCTAAGGAATTTCAATAAAAACAAACGAAAAATACCTAAAAAGTATAAAACCAACAAAAAATACAAAAAAAAAATCTAAAAAATAAATTTTCAAATTGCATTTATTTATTTATCTACCGATTGACAATCTCTCCGCTGGACATTGGTTACGGCGTTCGCTCTGCTTCCTCCTTTCAAATTTGTTTTTCTTGTCGTTTCTTGTTTTTATTTATTTCTTTCTTTTTTTGGCCAAACATCTGCTGATTATGACAAACATAAGAAACTGCACAGCTCTATGATCCAACTGCAGCTGCATCTTCATCTCCAGCTGGAACGGGGAGTCCGGCTGGCGACTTTCGCCTGTGCCTCCAAGCCCGGTTTCACTCTCCGCACAAACATTTAATTTGCTAGTTTATTGTATAATGTTTTGTTTGGCCAAGCCAATAACAACAACAGCAACAACAACAACAGTAGACAGCGTTTAATGTCCGTGTCTTATGACGCGGTCTTCGGTCTTGGAAGCTCGAACCCGGTTGTGTTGATAAGTGCCCGTAAATATAAAAGATGACATATCTTCTGTAGCCGCCGGCTTAATTTATGAATTTTGATTAAGTTATTTCTTCAAAAAAAGAAAAGGAAAAAATGTCCATTCACATTTTTTCGGTTGGTTTGTTTTTTGCTGTAGTTAAATTTATGCAACCAGAAGAATTCATTAAAAGTTCTTAACTAATTTTTATAATTTATGCCTTTAGCAAGTTTCACATTCAAATTTCCCAAAAATTGCGCGCCAAAAAGCTACACATAACACATACAGACAAAACCTGTCAGCTTTTGTCACACAGCAATTTAGCATTAAATACGTTTTGGTATTTTTTACTTTTAGAATCCAAAGCGTTTGTCCATTTTTAGCGTTAGATACCGCTAGCCCCAAAAAGTGTAAGCCCGAGCTTTTAGTGTCAAACGTGGATTCATGACGAGCGGTGGGCAGAAGCGACGAGCTTGAACCAATTAATTTGCAACACACACACACCAAACACTAAACACACACATCAACACATATAAAAAAAAAAGTGCACAAAGTGAACTGAAGGCAATAAAACTACCAAAAGTGAGACATAAACAAAAGAAAACACATAAACAGCTAGGAATCAAGGTCTGGCAAGTGCGTTAATTGTGAAACGAGTTATATTCATTGAGAAAAGTGCGTAAAATTTAAGCTAAAGCATTCAAGTTTTCATTTGAAGTCACACACACACAGACACATGTACACATTCATGCACACATACACACACGTGTAGGGTTACCTGACACACACATACACACACACCACTCCTAACACTGACTACCGCATTTTCTTTTTACTCATACCGCCCCCCAGCCCACTAAATTTTTGATGGCGCTGGCTTTTCTTGTCGTGTTTTCATTTGAAAAAAAAAGAAAAAAACGTCGCCAAAGCTGTGTATGTTTGTTTGTTTGTGCAGTTTTAAAAGCAATTCTAGCGAATTTCCCCATTTATTGAGATCTACAATAATAACACAGCAGTCAGCTGTGCTTGGCATTTTAGTTATACAATGGATATTTTATTAAGCTCTGAGTCAAAATTAAAGTGCTGAGCGTAAAAGACAGTCACGCACACACACACACATACATATTCAAGAATTACAAACACACACCCACAGGAATACACCTGTGTTGGTAAAGTATCAAAAGTTAACCTTCATAGCTTGTGCAACGGTTTTGCTGCAGCTGAGGGAGCATTAGAAAGAGATAGGAAAACAACAAATTAACTATAAGGAGACGACATTTTTGAATGTAATTTATAATTATTTGTAGCTGGTAACTGGTAAAAAAGAAAGTTACAAAACAAAAAGGAATATGCTGATATGTATATATATACATACAGATATTGGCAAAAGCCTAGCTTTATATATTCCATTTGGCCAGGTGTTCGATGGCCGCAAACATGTCCGACATACTCCCGTATGCACAACTGATTAATTGTTAGCGTTTGACAACCGTCCTATATATCAACAAATACCACTTTCTCACATTGCCATAAACCAACACTGGCAAACTAGGTAAACAAGTACTTTGCACTTTGTTAATTCAATAACATATACACCCCGTGCACCCTGTGGCTACTCCCCGGTTGAATGCGCTTTTGCAGCTCAATTATCAAATGCTTTTAGGGCTGCGTACGCCCGCTAAAGGAGCCTAATTAGATTTGTCAGCAGATATTTATAGTACATACAATTGAATTAAATTCACTTAAAGGATATTCCGCATGTAGAAATAAAAAATATTCCCTCTACTAATTAAGTGTATAAAATTGTAATGCAGAAAGTATTAGAATAAATATCAACTGATATTAATCTAAAAATATTTGTACCGCCTATTTACCCAACTGAGCCCACTGTGCGCGTTCAATACAAATGATTGCCATAACGATTATAATAATAATTAATAAGCAGCGTGGAATATGTGAAAATACGGTAGAAGAAATACGCAAACACGACTCATTTTGATATCAATTATTATTTATAACGAATGGGGACAATTTTAGCGTATGTGGGTTAGAAAAATATACATATATGTATATATACTATTGAACGCTACGTCGAACATTCTACAAATGCATTTGTAAATGCAATTTGTAGAGCCCGACATTAAAAAGCCTGCCTACAAATTGCACAATTTAAAAGTAACATCAGTTGAGGGCTCTCCGAGAACAGCTAATGATGATGATGATTATGATGATGATGGTGATTGATCTGGGCTTTTTGGACAACTTTCAGTGCGAACTAAACGTAATTCTCAGAGTGTTTTTCGACTGGCCTAATGATTGAAAAGAGACGGAAACTGTAACCGAGAATTTGAGACAAAGACCGAGCCCACAAAGCGCGACGAATGACGCATTCAAAATAAATATAAACAACCAAAAAACAACAGCAACAACAACGAATACATCGGTAATAAGAAAGAGAAACAACAACAATAAGCATATAATACGTTTGACGTTGACGTTAAGCGTCGAAATTCGAAGATAAACAAATCGAATGCTCGCTGACTGGTACAAAAAGTTGGCACTGTCATTCGGTACGGCCAGGTCCCCATTCCCATTCCCATTCCCATATTCGATTCCATATCCTCCCGCTGCTTACCTGATTTGTTGGGACACGTTTTTTCGTTTTCCTTTTCGGTCAGAGATCAAAAACAACAACAACAGCAACAGCAACAACAATAGAAACAGCCAAAGGACAATGCCAACAGGCCGTATACGTAATGTTGTTTCGTGCCAAGCGCAGTTACCACATGCACGAGCCAAATACATACATCAAGATCCATATATGGGCTTGGGGTAGCGGGCCAAGACCTCTTAGTATTTTAGTCCTTGGCAGTCCTTGGGCATGTGGGCGACAAATTTCACATTGATTATGCAACAGTTTGGCGGATTGAGCGTGTAGCGTAAACAAAACTCTGCAACGCGACCAGCTTGAAACAAGCTGACACCCAACAGAAATCATATAACACACACACAAGGGAACAGGTCGACATAGGGAGACGTCGGGAGTTAAGTAAAAGTTGGCTAAACTTAAGGTGACTATGACAGACACAACTTGTATATAAATAAAAAAAACTTTAAATTTGAACCCTAGACAGAGACCTGGAACTTGGAATATACTCTTGATAACCATTGTCAGATCAAAACTGACAAAAATATTTACATAGCTCTCTGATCCATAGATCCCATATTTCATAACTTTGCCAAAAGTGAACCGATTTTCACGTTTGAAGGCATTTTTGTCATGATTTGTCATATAGATTGATTCTACATTTAAGATATATGCATTTTTGAAAATAAAATTTTTTTGAATTTTTTGGTCAAAAAAGCATGTATCCCCCTTGTGAATTTTCGAAAAAAAAATTTTTTCAAAATTTAGAATTGCGAATTTTTAGTTTTAATCGATTGTATTCATCATAATAAGCATAAAAAACAACATTAAACATGATTTTGGGGGGGTCAAATTTTTGGTCAAAAATCATGTCAAAATCGACAAAATTTTTGACA
>SCDY01000632.1:0-125028 GCA_004143825.1 Drosophila micromelanica
ATGTCAAAAATTTTCGAATATATACCCTAGTGTTCCCATATAAGGATAGGTCTCAACTTTCCCCAGTCGTAACTTTGCCAAAACTCAACCGATTTTGATGAGGTTGGTCTTTTTGTTCACGGTTCAGTATCTAGATGAATTCTGCATTTCAATTTAAAAATAAAATTTTTGGTCCAAATTCATGTCAAAAATTTTCGAATATATACCATAGTGTTCCCATATAAGGATAGGTCTCAACTTTACCCAGTCGTAACTTTGCCAAAACTCAACCGATTTTGATGAGGTTGGTCTTTTTGTTCATGATTCAGTATCTAGATGAATTCTGCATTTCAATTTAAAAATAAAACTTTTGGTCCAAATTCATGTCAAAAATTTTCGTAAATATACCATAGTCTTCCCATATAAGGAAAGGTCTCAACTCAACCGATTTTCATAAGGAAGATCTTATTGTTCATGGTTCGGTATCTAAATGAATTCCACATTTCAGTTTAAAAATAAAATTTTTGGTCCAAATTCATGTCAAAAATTTTCGAATATATACCCTAGTGCTCCCATATATGGGTATGTCTCAACTTTACCCAGTCGGCTGATCAAGAATATATATACTTTATCGGGTCGGAGATGCCTCCTTCTGCCTGTTACATACAATTGCACAAAACCATTTACCCATTTTAATTTCTATGAACCCGTGGTATAAAAATAAGAATTTAAGGGAGAGGCAACAACAATAAAGCAGACCGATTGAAGCGGCAACATTTGTCAGTGACAGATCTTTTGAGCTCACCCAAAAAAAATAAATTCAGAAAATATATAAAAATATTTATAAAAAGAGGAAGGAAATTGGCGACAGCTGCCTTTAAGGATGATTCAATAATAACGAGGGCCATCGCAATGGCCATGGCAATCGTATTCGTATTATTCGACTCGGGCAACAGGTGCAACACACCTTTGGATGGCTTTGAATAGCGAATGCTTAATTAAAAAAAAAACCTCTGTTAAAGATATTGCAAAAACTCAGTTGTTTAAACGAACTGAAATATGCTTTATGTGTATTTAACCATTTTTGTTTAAGTAATGATTAATTCAGAATATAGTTTTCAATTTGAATAAGCTTCCAGTTACCTTTGTCTTTACTCATAAACTTCATAGCCTAAATAACCCTAGAATAGTATATCTGAGGCCTAGACTGTATCTTTACTAAGATCTTATTGATTTAAGTGTGTTATTAAGAAATAAATGGGTATACTGTTTAAATCTGAATAGCTTTCCATTAAAGCAAAGGTGAAATTAAAATGATTTTAAATTAAAATTGGAAATCGCTTTTAGGATAAAAGATACATTCTTATACTCACGCATTATGAATTGCCGCTTCGGTTGTGGCTCTGCCAGGCACTATGTGCTGCTCGCCGAGTCGTTGATGGGCGAGGCCACGTTGCTGTTGCTGTCCGACGTGGACAGCGGCCGGCAAATGCCGAGGCGCGTTGTCCCTGGTGGCATGGCCTTCAAAATGGCGACGGCCTCGTCGAGTTCGAGGCCCTGGAGCGTGTGCTCGCCGACGCTGATTAGACGATCGCCCGGAAAGATCTCGTTGGTTGCCTCCGCAGCACCACCGCGGATCAGGCCACGTATCACAATAACACTGCCCTCCGCATCGAGCGGATCCTGATAGTCGAGTATGGAGAAGCCGAAGCCCTGCTCTGACTTTTCAATGTTGACCACCGTCACCTCGCAGCTCCACAGCGCCAACCCGGACACGTTCTCAAGCGATTTGGAGCGCTGCGCATTCACGGCGGCGGCGGCGGCGGCTGCAGCAGCGGTCGCAGATTCCGTGAGCGTTGCCGTGCTGGATGTGTACAGCGAGCTCTCCGACTGCGCCTTGCTGAGCAGATTCTGCAGACTCTGGTGGCCGCCGGGCAGCAGGCTGCGCGTCTCGAAGGCCTCCGGATTCTGCGAGGTATTGATTATGGATGGGGCCTTGGTGCCGCGGGCACACACCAGCTTCACGCTGGCCGGCAGCTCCTTGAGTATCTTGACCACATCGATGTGGCGCAGGCCCTGCAGCTTGTGCTCGTTGACCTGGAGGAGCTCGTCGCCCGGCCGGAGTATGCCCTGCCTGCCGACGGGCCCGTCTTCGAGTATTGAGCGTATGTAATGATGCGGACGCTTCTCAATGCCGCACTCGACGTCGACGGTGCCCTCGAGGCTGATCCCTAGACCTGAAAGTTTATTTATTTCGGCAACTAATATTTCACTTTCGGGAAACTCACTTTTCCAGGCCACCCGCAGCGAGGCGGCGCTGGGACTGGCCAATTTCGGCGGCATGGCTATGGGCGTGGTCGCGGGCGTTTCGCTGCCCTTGAGCACCGTCATATCGGGCTCATTGGTGGGCGTCTTGCCATGCTCCGATTCGGCAGCTGTGGGCTTTGACTCCGGCCTCAGCTCCGGCTCAAGCTTTGTCTCCGGCTCCGGCTCCGGCTCGGGACATTGCTCGTCGGTATCATTGCCGCTATCCTGATCATGCCCGTTGCCGTTGGTCAGACGCGGCGCACTCTGCTCGCTGCGGTCCAGCACATGGGACATGTTCGATTCCACGGTGTCCCGTGAGGGCAGCTCTGCGAAATCCGCCAGCAGCTGGCCGTCCCCGGCATCGGTGACAACCGAGTCCGCATCGGCGGATTTCGGCGGCAGCCAGCTGAGCGTCGCTATCGAGGGCGAGGCGGGCATGGACAGCTGCGACTGGGCATCGCCATCGTTGGCGCTGCCGCCTTTCATCTCCGTCAGGGCCACCTGCAGGTGCTCGAACTTGCGGCCGCGCAGGAAGCGCTCCAGGGTCAGATGCACCTCAATGTCCGTGTTGCGCAGCAGCTCCACGGCCTGATGGTTGGTCACACCGGCGAGGGTGCGTCCGTCGACGGCGACAATGCGATCGTTGATCTGGATCTGGCCGCTTGTCTCCGCGGCGCTGCCCTCAATGATGCTCTTCACAAAGATGCCCGACAGGTCCTCCTCCTCGCACACATAGCCGGCCACGGTAATGCCCAAGCCGTACACATTCTTGTGCAGCTCCACGACATACGTTTCCGTTTCCGGTGAGTCCACGTACGTGGAGGGTGACTCGGAGCCACCCAGAGAGCAACAATCACCGTCACCGTCACCGTCATCGGCATTGGGCGTTGCCGTCGCCGTTGCCGTCGCCGTCGCCGTCCCCGTTGCCGTTGCCAACTTCTTGCCGGCTATCACAGTGCCATCTTCCCCCTCTTCACCCTCTTCGTCATCGTCGCCCGTCCATCGGTGACCCAGCGGCAGCTGGAGGGATTGCCGCGCCGTCAGAAGCGCCGTCGTTGGCGGCGGCGACAGTATCGAGTAGGGAACAATATCCAGGTCCTGCAGGCGCTGGCCACCATCCGAGCTGCTGGTCAGATTCGTGGGTATCGGCGGCAACGGCAGATCGGCCAGCTCCGTGTCGGGAACGGCTGCGATGGCGGGCAGGGGCAAGGGCACGGGCAAGGGCATGGGCATGGGCATGGCCACGAGCGCTGACACATTGCCCTGGTCAGCTGTGTCGCCCGCGGGGGCGCCAGTGACCAGGCCAACCAGACTGCCGACGTCCAGTGGAGTTGTTGCCGTGGCCAAGCTCGGATTTTGAAAGAGATGCCGCGACAGTTCTTCTGGGTCGGAGAGGAGCTTAGTTGGTATAATGGGCGCATGGCTGGCCAGCGTATGATAATCGATGGCCGTTGGCTCCACGGGCCGCGCCACAATCAGACGCACCTGAGCTCCGGTCTGACGAAGAACTGTTGCCACTTGCTCCGAGCTGAAGCCACGCAGATTCACCTCGCCAATCTGCAGCAGATGATCGCCCAGCTGCAGACGCTGATCACGCTCGGCGACGCCGCCCGGCGTCAGCGCCTTGATGACCACGCCCGTGCTGCGTCCGCCCACCAGTATAAAGCCGAGCCCATTGCCATCGTTGATCAGATCGATAACCTCCACCTGCGACCACTCGGTGCTCAACACCATTGCGAGACTCTAGTTCCGGCTGCCTGTAATAACACGTACTCTGCTTCTGGCCGTGAGTTTTGGGGTATCTGTGGCGTCGCTGGTGATTGCTCCTAACATGACCGCTGGTGGTGCTGTTGGCAATGTTGTTGTCCTTGACTCTTGGTTCTTGGTTGGTTCTTATCACTTTTATTTATGTTCTTCTTCTGGCTGTTGCTGCTGCTTTGATGGGACTTTGGGTTTGGTCGTTTCGTTATTGTTATTGCATTTAGCCTTGTTCGACTTCAGCCTGGCCGGGCCGACGCCGATGCCAGCAACATTATCGGCAACGGCCGCACGCAGCCACACGCCTGCAATTATTGAAAATAGCACTTAGAGCTGCCGCCGCGGCACACGTCGCGTATACGCAACGCGGACCGTTAAATTACGTTACGCCACTGTTCGCTTTTATTTATTTTTTTTTTTTTATTTTGTTGCTTAGGCAGCCGCGTGTCTTGCATTTTTTTTTTTTTTGTTGTTTTTAATGGCACCTTTTTTGCACGATTTCGTAATTTACATGCACACACACGCACGGGTGCACACCAACACACACACACACTGACACGAATATGGCGCAAATGGTTTTTCGCCTGCCGCTCACGTGCCACGCATGTTTAACATTCACCTGCCTTTCCCCTAGCCCCACACCGGTGTACTGGCTAGCAATTAATTTGGAAAATGAGAAAAACTCCCGGTGTACGCGACAAGTTTTCTGGCGAACTACCATGTAGCACACACACACACACACACACACATAGAAAACGAATTTTAGCAACCGATAACTTGCATGAGCTGCCAATAAACGGCAACTTCTATATAGACATGAGTATGTGTGTGTTAGCTGTTTCTGGGCTGCGACTGAATTTGGAGCATCCTGCTTGATTGCATCCAGACCTTGCTGTGGTTTCTCCTAATGATGCGACCTGCCTAGAGATTAACCACAAATAAGGGGTAACAAATATATACTAAAACATTTTTAAATACAAAATTCTGAATTCTACAAAACTATTATCATTATTGTAACATTATTATTGAAAGTAATTATACCCATCAGTTGCCTAAAACCTCCAAACACTTAGTAAATTATCTGCCAAGGATTACCATTATCTAAAATAATAACTAATCAAGCTGTAGAGAGGGCTTTAAACACACAAGTCTGAATAACAACACAATATAATAAATGTTTCAGGATACTTTGACACTTCATCCGGATTCTAATTTTCCAATTCCATGAAATAATACAACTTATGTTAATTAGTACCAATTAAATTAGTTCCAATAAAATTTTAAAAGAAGCTATTGAATTAAAGAACTCAGAAATACCTAAGCACACATTGATCTAAGCATGAGTTTCGTTAGTAGAAAAAAAACTGGACACGTAACCTTTTCAGCACTTTTTTCGGGATTCAATTTTTTCGATGGTCAACTCTATTGGCTCTTAACGGTGCTCAGCTAGACGGTGGCCTTTTTGTTTTGGTTTTAAGCCGCGTTTTTGCTGCTGTGACAGAGTGCCCTGCAATGGTCGCTATTGGGTGCGACAGTTCAACGCTGATTGACTTTGGCTTTGGCACACGGGGCGTATGATTAACGCGTGCACGCCTGCTTGGCATGCATTGTGGCTACCCCGGTTGGTTTGCTTTCGCTTTTGGTCATTTGTTTGTCGACCCCCCGTTCGCAGTGTGCTTTATTTAACGTGGCTGCGGTTGCCGAGCCCGAAAAGGGGGGACGGGGAGGAGCACAGCGCGGTCTGCTGGCATCCCAGACCATTTCACAATATGTAGGCCAAGCGCGTTTGAAGTTTGCACTGCGTGTGTGGGGGCGGCTATTTTTATATGTCTCAACTTAAGACCTGCTCCAACTGGTGCTGTGCCAGTTTCTCATTTTATTGCCGCTGGCCACTGTTGCTTCTAACGCACTTCAAACTGTTGTCGTGCCGCTGACCCACTAAGCGTTATTAGCCGGCGCTACCTTTTTGGTCCGCTCAAGTCAAATGTCAAAAATCGATAAATGGCAAAGAACAAAACAAAAAACTATTGTACACATAAAAAGGAGGCAAGATGTGGCCACAGCTGGGCGTGTTTACTCCTTTTTTCCTGATATATATATATATTTTTTTTTTGAGAACAGGCCTACGCCTACATTAGCGCCCACGCCCACGCCCCACGACTACGCCCCCGTTCCCGCCCTGGCCTGCGCCTAATGCCTAATGAATTTGACTTTCGACTGCTTCGCCAGCTCTATTTGGCTCAGCGCTGTTTGTTGCTGCCACTTGCTGTTGTTGTTCTTGACTGAGCAGGCTCCAGTCGCAGCGACTGTTGCTGTGCGGTTGCGGCATGTGGCATGTGGCATGTGGCTGCGCCTTTTGACCTACCTAAGGGCGACGACGGCTTTTAGCCAAATTGCGCGAGCATTGGCTGCAGTTTGCCCTAAAAAACTTGTGAACTTGCGAGCAAAAGTCGTGCGCGCAATTACTTAGCTGCCGTTGTCGTTGTCGTTGTCGTTGTCGCAGTCGCTGTTCCTGCCACCAGACCAGGCCACGCAACTAGATATTGTCGTCAACAACATGGCGTTTAAGCCAGGCCGCAGCTACTTTGTGCCACGCACATAGCGCGTAACTGTTTTCCTATTGATTTAACAAGCTAATGCAGCCAAGCAGCCTAACGTGGCCTTATCTCGCAGCTAGCCTGGTCTTAGCCAAAACAAGCGCTTTAAAATTGTGTCTTGTGTGCGTGTGTGTGTGTTGGTGTTAACTCAATTCTTGGCAATTTTCAACTGCATTGGCAGCTGTTGAGCATTATTCATTTGTTTTAAGAGCCGGCTCTTTATTAGCTTTGTACTTGCTGGCCAAAAGTTTTGGCCAACTTTATTTCACTGGCATTTCGATTTCAGCCACGTTTCTTCGACCAGCTTCCGTTTGCCATACCAATTTACTCACTTCATAAACACATTGCTCTTGGCCAGCTTGGGAGCTGGCTCGTCCACGTTTTATTTGCTCTGTTTTTCACACCTATTCCTTTCAATTGTAATTATTGTGCTTTATGCTTTTTATCAGTTTACGCGCGCATTTTCCGGCACCAAAACACGCCCGCACGCGACGAAGCTTCTTGGCCAAATGTATTGCCCGCTGGCCAGATTGCCTCTGCAATTCCGTACGCTCACCGAACGTCAAAGACCGCTCTCCGCTCTCCGCTCTCGCACGTGGCGCCACTGCAGGGTGGGCTCGTTGCACGTCGCTGCGCTCCCGGCGCCGGCGCAGTGTGGCCCCACACGCTCCCGCCAGCTCGGCACACGGCGCTCGGCCAATATTTACATATGGAGTCCACGCGAGGCGGCCGTTGAAGTTGCCGCCACGTTGAATTCATTCAACTATCCGTTTGTGGGAGAGTGCGTAAGAGAGCTTTTCGCCACAGTGGCGGCGCTCAAGATGCTTTCAAAAGGGATTGCCTCAAGTTTAAGATATCTTGTACTTAGCATCTTAACTAATAAAAAATGGCTTACTAAAGTTAGTTTTTTATTACTCATAAATGGTTTATTTTTATTGTAACTTTAGTTTTTTTGTATTTTAAGATGTTAATCTGCAATAGCCGTCTGTCTGTCTGTCCGCAATTTTTTGAACATACACTAATAAAGTTGATGACATTTTGGTTATAGTTTGTCCTTTACATTTATAATGCATTTAAAATATATGAGTTTCTTAATATTTCAAACTCCCATTAAATTGTCCAAAGTGAACAGATTTTCATGTTTGATGGCATTTTAGTCATGATTTATCGCCCAGATTAAATCTGCATTTAATATGTATACATTTTTAAAAATAAATTTTTTGGAATTTTTTGGTTAAAAAATTATTAAAGTTCCCCATAACTTATTTAAAAAAATATATATTTTAAAATTAAGAATTACAAATTTATATTTTTATCGTTTGTGGGTGTCAAAATTAGTAGAAAAACAACATGAAAACCGATTCTGAGGGTGTCTAATTTTTTGTCCAAAATCATGCTAAGATGGACAAAACTTTTAACATGCAAGGCTCTGGGATCCATACCTATAATATTTCAAACTCTCATAATTTTCTCAAAAGTGAACTGATTTTCACGTTTGATGGCATTTTGGTCATGAATTATAGTCCAGATTTAATATACATGTATTATTAAAACATTTTTGTTGCATTTCTGCTTTTGAAATCTTAGCTTCGACATTTGTGTGTATGTGCATTATTATTTTGTTTTTACATTTTTTGATTACGAACCTAAATAAATGTTAGGTTTCAGAACCGCTCAAAATTACATTTATAAATTTCTATTATTTTTTTTATGTGTACAATTAATGCTGGCTTTTTTTTTCGTGTTTTGTTAAATTAATTTTTGTAAAATCTTAAGCATTAGTTTTACTTGTCGACAAGCGCCAAACATTAATCAACAAAGTTCCTGCGCCTGCTCCGTTGTCCACGGCAACCTCAGTCCTTGAGGGCTACCACATCCAACAAACATATTACGAATTGGCCGAGTTCCACCTGCCAGTGGCTAGTAGACGGTTGGTAGAACCAATTCAAGACGAGCTAAAAGTCGACGAAGAAGAAAACAAACTGGCGAAGCAAAACAAAAGCTATCCGCAACTATCGTTACAGAGGCACCTGCCTCAACCTCAGACGCCAGGTGTGGACACGATGGGTTCAGTGCACCTATTGGTCGGCTCGTCGGTGTCCCACATCCATGTGAAGTGTAAAAAGCGAAGCGAGAAATCAAATTCAGTAAACCCAGTAATCGGTGTACGACGTGTCTCTGTCCCGAAAAGTGCTATGACAAATTTTCAGTATGGTCGAAACGACTCTCAATAATACTCGTCGCTAAAAACATATTATATTTACAAAAAATAAAACCCGATCGTATTACAAGTGAAAAATAATAATAATAATAATAGACCATTTACACAATGACTGCGCCGCCGGTGAACTCTGAAGAGGAATATTACATGGACGAGCCCTTTGACGATGAATCGCCGTCAGAGGTCGAGGAAGAGCAGGAATTCGAGGAGGAAGATTCTCTGAGCGAAACCGACGTTGAGGCCGAGTTTATGCGCGGAAATGTAAGTGCAACGGATCAGATTCAGATTCAGCAGGAGCTGACCATCAAAGAGTTTTGCCTCAATCATGTGCCACTCCCACAGCCCCATGCACGTCGTCAACAGATATTTGCGAAGCGCTCTGGCGGCGGCAGCGGATTCCCCTGTTCCCCCAAGACGGCTTACTCCAGTTCCTCTTCCGACGATGAGGCACACGTGCTGATCACCAAAACGACGGTGGTCGAGGTGAATCAGTCACCAATGCAGCCAGACCTGGCAAATGATGAAACCTTGTCAGTGCGCACACTTGTACCCGAGAGCGCTGAGATCGATCGGAATCTGACGGAGCTGAATGATGCCGACGAATTAACTGAAGTCGAAGACGATGTGGAAGATGAAATATGCGACGAGGAGACGGTTGTCTCCGATAATGAACAGGAGTCAAACGTTTTGGCCTCCGAGCACATCAATGAAGAGAAGGAAGATGATGTGCAAATTTGGCAACTGGCAACTGAAAATGAAGCTGATGACGATCAAAAGCAAATGGAGCCACATCAGGATCTGGTGGAAGTCGTGGATGCCAGCGAAAGCGAGCTGGAGTTGTCGCACAACACAGACAGTGAGCTAGATAGCCTTACCAGTCCAGAGCCTAGCACAAAACCACAAAAGAAGAAACGTGGCCACCAATACCACCCAAATCTTCCGCGACAGCCCATTGTTGATGCCGATGCGCCGCTTGCCAGACAGCTGCCAAATCTCTATGAGAACGGAAGTGAAGCCTATAACTTGGATGCGAATGAATTTGTTCCAGGCGATGCAATGAATTTCAAGTTTCTGGAACAGCAAATGACACAAATGTCGGAAATGATCATGAAGACATTTCGCCTGAACGGCGGCTCAGCAGATAATAGTGCCCTGGAACAGCTTGCCATGGCCACGAAACTGATGAAAGAGCAGGGCACAAAGCTACCTGAATTGGATTCGGACAAAGAGCTGGAGATGTCCAAGCCTCCAACTTCAACGCGTTCGGAGATGGGCCGCAGCAGCTGCCGTTGTCCATCAGACACCGCACTTAATGAACCAGAGGAGGAGGATGTGGAGGAGTTCCTGATGGATGAGTGCGGCCAGGGCGACGGCTTGTTGCGCTATCCGCATTGCAAGCAGAGCCAATCGGCTCGCCTTAATTGTCGCGTATCCAACGCCACGCCCAGCAGCTTCAGCAGCGACAACACCAGCTATCACATTGAAGTCCGTCGTCCGCGCTCTGTCGCCTCATCGGAGGTCAAGTGAGTAGTTGACTCAATTGCATATTATTTATATTTACATTATGTTCCAATTTAGTTACAAAAACTTGGGTCGCAAGAGCTTCAGCTTTACTAATCCCCAGGTGCGTGAAATTGAACGCCAAAACAATATCTTACTGAAGAAAATGATGAATGTGAAGCCCACAATAAAACCAACGATTAACGCTGTCAAATCAAGCACTAATATACAAACCAAGGTGAGTATGTGACCACGATTATGATTATGATTATGATTATGATAATACGAATTTGGATTTATACAAAAGCAATCATCGCCGGCAACTCGCTTGACAAGCGCTGCCGTCAATCGCAAGAAATATCAACGACAGATCGACTTGGACAACGATGTGCTCAAGCGCAAGCTGGAGGCGGTTGGATCGCGTCGGCCCATATTCAAGTGAACGCTTGTGGCAGCTAACTACATCATTATTATATTATTAGAAATGTTTAAAGCGAATTTACCAAATTAAAATTTATTGCAAGTTAAGAGATGAATTAAATATGTATCTATGAATATAAAGTTTAAAAATGGAAGTATAAATGTTCTATATATGCAAATAATTAAAGTTAAAATGTTGCGGAACTTTAGAATCGGAAATAGTTATTAGCTATTCAAATTTATATGAGTTAGAGTGTCACCTCGTTGATCTTGGCCAAAAAGGTTTCGCCCAGCGCCTTAACAGCCTTGAATGCAGCATCACCATTTTGGTCTTTAAACTCAGCCTCGTTTTTCAATTTGGTCTTCTCGCGCTGCTCTATTTCACGATAGATAACCTGACCAATCTGCAATTATTCGAGATTAGGCAATCATATACTTCTACATAATATAAAATCTATACTCACATAAACATCTATAGCTGCATACATCAGTTGATTCTCGTCCAGCGGTATTACGTGCCACTTGCTCATGCGCACCTTCTTGCTCTTGTCCATGGCCTTCTTGGCTATGAAGTTCGCCAGCCGCTCCAGACTCCATCTGCCGCCTGTTTCGCAGACCTCATTGCACCACACGCCCAAATCGACGCATTTTTGAATTAGTGGCTCGGCAGCCACCTCAGGGAAGTCGCGCTGCAGCTTCCGAAAGTCGCTAGACGTTTAATTTTTTAGATAAAAATACGTAATTAATAATTTTACACTTACGCCTTGATATTTACGCCATGCAGTCGGACTTTAGGATGGTTTATGAGTGCCACCAACGCTGCCGGAATCTTCTTTAGCTTACTTAACTGGTAAACATAGCAGCAGCGCTCATCTACGCATATCTGAATAACCGACGATTTGCCGGGACCAGTTTGAAATGAAAAGGGCCACTCCATGTCGAATGCCATGGGCACGACATCCACTTTGGTTTGCTTATCTACCCACTGCCTGAAACATGAAATCTTAGCGTGTGCCGTGTTCGAAGATTCTTGCACTTACATGACTTCATCTGCGGAGGCTGCAATCTCTTGGCTTTCGGTGTAGTACTTGATGGCACCGCGATACTTAATGAATGGCAACTTCTCTGGAATCTCTTTCTCGGGTGAAGGTGTTCCGTCCTCGGCCATTGATCGCGTACTCCGCGTCAGTCTGGCACTTCTGCGCTTGGGCGGGTTTTCAGCCTCGGCATTTTCCTTATCCTTGTTCTACAATGAACAATGTCACCATAAATGTTCACTCAGTAATTGGATTAACTTACTATTTCAGGCGTATTTTGATTTTTCCGTTTATTAACAATTGCCGTCTGTCCCTTGGCGGCTTTAATTAGCTTCGACGTTTCTTCGTTAACGGGTACTTTCTTTAATAAATATTTGGTATAATTAGTATGCGTTTCTTTTGTAGGTATAATTGTATGCTTACTTGTTCTGGCGTATTATTTTTTGAGTTTACAGGCATTTTAATTAAATATTTATCCATTCCCTTTGCTTATGTTTGTTTATTATAAATTGCCGCCAAAAACGTTGCAGTGTTGTAAGGCGCCAGATATGTGATATATTAACAGCATTTCCAATGTAGAGCGAAAAATGAGTTTGGTTTAGTTTAAAATGAAAATGATTTAAATGTTAGGCACATTAATGTTGCATTGCGCTATTTTTTTTAAATATTATAAAATATATTTTTTACTCTAAATCGCTGCTTGTTTGCAAAATGAGTAAATATCGATAATGTGGAGTAGCAACGAGCTCTGTTATATTGCTGTTGTCTAACAGTGGTAACAGATGTTACGCTTAAATTTGCGCTACAGTGACCAGTTAAGTTATTTGATGTTAAAACATATGTTTTTTGGCGAGAGGCCGGCATCATTTAATAAATTTTGTTTATTCCAATTTAATAATTAACCTCTGTAAAAGGAATCAATATGTCACTAACAGTTGGTGCCCATTATATATCGGAGAAGATATCCAAGGTGCGTTGGCTGCCAGAGAAACTGCAGCAGAGTGAACGCTTTGTAACCGGCAGCTGGGACATGGACAAAAATTTCGTGCGCGTGTGGCGTCTATACTCCAATCCGTATGTAGACAATGTTAAACTTACACCGCGCTGCAACGATAAAGTAGCAATGGAGGGCGACATCACGGGTTTGGAGTTTGTCAACGACGATACTTTGGCTGTGGGCTGTGCAGATGGTAAATGCTGAAGACTACCTAAAAAACAATGCGTTAATTGCTTCCATATTCCAATATACCTTAGGCCACCTTAGCTTGTTTAATGTGCATCGGGCCGTCGAAGAAGATCAAATTCGACGCACGGCACGCAGTGAACGTCTTCATGAGTTCAAATGCAGTCAAACGAACGCGCCCTGTACGGCCATAACCGTGTACGGCACAGACATAGCAACCGTGGGTGAGGACGGATGCCTCAATGTGTTGAGTGCCAACAATTTGAGGCAGGTTAAGCGCACAATCAATGCGGACAGCATGTCACTGTTGGCCGCATCCTATATTAGCCAGCATCAGATTGTGACGGCCAATCGAATGGGCGTCATTCGGATGTTTGATGTACGAATCGCTGGCGATGGCAAACCGAAAACTTCATTCATGGCCGCCAGTCAGGACACAAAGAGTTCGAATTTCGTTTCCGCAATAGCCACACATCCCATGCAGCAGCACATTCTCATCTGCGGCAGCGAGGAAGGTTCTATTACAGTGTGGGACTTGCGCAATTTGGAATATGCGGCCTCGTATCTCAGCGCTCACAACAGTCCCATTACCGACATAGGATTTCATCGCCAGGATCCTGCCAAGCTGTTCAGTGCCGCTGAGGCGGGTGAGGTGTGGATGTGGTCCGAAAAGAAACATCATAACGATGGCATCGAAAGCGATGGCAGCAGTGCCTGGCTATCCGGCGATCGACTCCGCACCATGGTCAATGTTGACGGCGTGCTCTCAAACATACGCAAGGCGGTCAATTCGTTCGATGTGCATGGCTCAAAGATGGTCTGCGGCAGCGATACGGAAGCCGTTTATATCGTCAATGATCTTATATGAAGATCCCTTATTTCTATTGAATTTTAAATACATTTGTATTTCTTATATGTTTGAATTTAATTAACTTGTTAATTGCTTGGGACAACTTTCATATTTTGTGAAATGTTAAATATTTGTGCACATTTTCCGATCCGGTTTGGTAAATCAAATTGCAAATTTTTTTTATATTAACATACGTAATCAGTTTTCAGGTAAAAATTGTTGAGCAGCTATTATATAGATGCCTTGATTTTAAAATCTCTTTTGTTTATAAATATATTTCTTTTACAAAACATAATTTGAGTTGATGAAAGAAATTTTAATATCAAGAGAGAGCTTGCTATTATAAATTATATATGAAGTTTTAAAATTTTTGATACAGATACAGATTCATAGAGTCAATTTATTTTTTTTTATAAACTGAAAAAGGTATATTGGCTTTATACAAATGTATTTAACAGGCAGAACGAAACATATCCGACCCCATAAAGTATAAGTATATATTCGTGATCACTATCACTAGCCCAATCGATTTAGCCATATCCGCATATCTTTCCGTCTGCTTGTCTGCAGAACACATCGATTTCAGAGACACAAGAGTTATGCAGCTCAAGTTTATTTTAAATGATCGATAAGTTTTCCAATTTTTTTATTATCGATATTTAAAGTTTTTCGGCCCGGTTTTTTTGAGCATATATTGGAAACTGAGAGCTAGAGCTATGCTCGCGTAGATATTAAGCAGATTTTATATTGCGGATTTTGGATATCCAATCGCACCAAATATGGGAAACCAAAAAAAAAAAAAAAAAACGCTAATAAAATATTTGTAACGAAAGATCGTAGGGTTCCGGGTCGGGCAATAGCCTTCTTAATTGCTTTTTTTACATAGAAATTCTTGCTCCTTTTACCGCTATCATAGATAAATTGGGTTTACGTATATAAATGAACCGACTTTTGAATATTTTATGAAGTTTTAATTTCAATATACGCAAAATTGGCTTAAATCAAAGCACCTGACTTACAAATATGGCTACAAATACGGCTAAAACTAAATTTACAACGTCTTAAAAAATTACTTTTTTGGGTGCTGGTTAAGTGGTAATTATATAAGCGTAACCAAGGAAATGAAGTTACAAATATCGTTATTTTTTATGCCGAATTTAGTTGTAAATTATTTATCTTTAGTTTTGCGAATTAGGGAAGAAAAAGTAATTATTGAAATATTTGTATTTGATAAGAGAACATTTTAAGATTCTGAAACTTTAGAATAAATTTTTGTTTATAATAATATTAACTTGATCTTTGTTGTATTGCCTAGGCTTGTGTTGACTTAATTTAATCTATTAATCGTTGGCTAATTTTGGATAGATTTATGCGTGTTTTTCAACTACCATATACATACACATAGGTATTATAAACTAATGCATCAATTTTATGATAATGCTATGTGAATAATAAATACAAAATGATTTAAAATATATGTATATATATGTATGTACAATTAAGCGATTAGGCCTGGATAAGTTATTTTTTTCATTCTTTTTTCAAGTTATTCGATTTCAATTGAACTTTGAGCATTTACAATTGCATTTCAATGTGGTTTTCAGGGACCTGATTTAAAGACGAATCATATTATTTTTGAGTAGTATTATCTTCTTAAATTGTTGGATACTAGCTCAAGTCCCTGGCTTTAATAGAAACGCTCGAATTTGGGTGGTTTGTTGAGTGCGCAAAAATAATACCCTGAATAGTTTTGTGTAGCCCCGGGTGGAGTATAGTCGCTGATGCTGTAGTTGCCATAGTCGTAGTTGGCCATGTGGGCGTGGGCATGGGCATGGGCGTGGTGATGATGCACGTGGTGTGAGTGTGGATGCGGAAGCTGGTGCGGGTGCGGGTGCGGGTGCGGTGGATGATAATGTTGAAAACCGCCTGCACTGCGCGGCTTTTGTCATGTGATGAGGCTGCTGCCCACCCCGCCAGAGCCGTTGCCGCCGTTGCTGCTGCTGCCCACGCTGCCCCCGCCGCTGCCATTCGCATTGTTCCCGTGAACGCGCATGTGCCGATTCAGGTTGCCCGATTGCGAGAATCTGTGCGAGAGCAATGTGGGTGGGATTGCCCTTAAGTTCCAGTTGATATTCTGGCTAACCTGATGGAAACTCACCTGAGCAGGCACAATTTGCACTGATAGGGCTTCTCGCCGCTGTGGATGCGCAGATGTTTGGTCAGCGTGGAGCTGTCCGAGAAGGACTTCTTGCAGGAGGAGCAGCGATAGGGCCGCTCCCCGGAATGGGTTCGCATGTGCGTGGTGACGCTGGAACTTTGCGAGAAACGTCTATCACAAATGGGACAGCGGAACGGCTTCTGTCCGGTATGTGTGCGTACGTGGGCCGTCAAATTGGCAGCCTGTGAAAAGCTCTTGTTGCAGTCCGGACAGCGATACGGCCGCTCCCCGGAATGAGTGCGTAAGTGCGTCTTCAGTGTGCTGGGCCGTGCGTATGTCTTGCCGCACAATCGGCACAAATTCGGCTTCATATCCCCACCGGCGCTGCCCTCGCCATCGGCATCCCCATCCTCGATACTCTCCTCCTCATCCTCAAATGTGCTCAGTCCGAGACTCAGCGCCGCCGCCTGATAGCTGGGACTCTTGTGTGGCGGCGTGTAGCTCTGGTGCCCGCCACCCGAAGCATAATAGCCCAGGGCAGCCGCTGTGCTCGGGACAGGCGGCGATGGCGACCCCTTGTCGGCCAGCGAGGGAAGTGTGCTCAAAGCTGTTGGCGGCGGAGCCCGAAAATCGGCCGTGAAGGAGTAGGTGGCCGAGGCCGGATAGTGCGTGGGACTCAACAGCGGCGGATAGAGCACGTTCACGGCCGCCGACGAGCTGCTGGGCGGCGTCCAGTTCATTTGCGAGCAGGGCATGGGCACTGCACTGCCGTCGGCTCCGAAGCCATGGTGCATGGTCATGTTCATGCTAACGTTGACACTCATACTGGGGTACATGGGCGGTGCGGTCGCATTGGAGGCGGCCTCATAGTAGCAGGCACCGCCCGAACCGGAGCCGGAGCCACCCCCATGTGGATTGTGGAGCGTGTTACCACCGTGCGATGCCTGGGTCAGTGCCTGCTGCATGTGCTGCGACTGCAGCTGATGCGCATTTGTGGATGGCTGTGCCTGCTGCTGCTGTTGCTGCTGCTGCTGTTGCTGCTGCTGCTGCTGCTGCTGCTGAGTGCCGTTCGGCGAGATGAGCATCTGGTGCGGATGCACCGTGTACGAGAGGGAGGCCTGATGCGGATTGCTGGCAAAATTGTAGGAGGCGCCGCACGGCGAGAACGGGAATAGACTGGGCAGCGGATCAATGTCCAGTGGCGGCAGGCCCGGAAATGTGGATGCCATTTCGTCGGTGCTCCAGTAGCCGCCGTTGCCAGTGAGCGAGGCACCGTTATTGTTGCCACCCCCCGACGCGGATAGGTTGCTAGCCGGCGGTGTTGTGTTGATCTGACTGTGCAGCACTCCAATTGTGGGATCGAAGCAGCCGCCGCAGTCGAAGTCGCTGCTGGTGAGGGAGGAGATGGGCAGGGCGGTGTTGCCTTGGCAGGATAAGCAGCCGACGCAGGATGCAGCGCACTCTTGCTACAAATTTAACATACGAAACAGCAACAAGAAAAAAACGGGGTTTTTTTTTAGCACCGGTAAGGAAAGTTTAAGCCGAGAGTTGAAATCGAGTTGAAAGCGCGGAGAAAAATACCTGCGGACTGTCCAGCGCCAGGCCGAATAATGGATTATTGGGCACATAGCCCGTTTCTGGTTCCACAGGACCTCCGTTTGAGACATCGCACGATATGTACATAGCTCCACCCTCTTGATCTTCCAGGGAATCTGCGCAGTTGTGCCCAAAAAAAAAAAAAACAAAAACGAGAGCAAATCATTGAAAAACACATTGGAAAGTTTCACAAAAGCAATGCGTATCTGAGAGATACATTTCACACTGTTTACAGCTAGCTGTGCACCACTGTGCGGCGCGCAAAACTCCGCCCCTTAACACACACACACACACACACACACAAGCGAGCAAATGAGCGAACGCGACGCCATTTGCTTTGCTTTTGGCCACGTTCTCCGTTGTTCTCAGTTCCCTGTGTTTTTTTGGGGGCGGCTTTGCTCAACGGCGTCAAACGGAACACTTACCCAGAATTATGTTCAAGAGTTTGGAACCTTTATATAACAATCCCATGACATGACTCCAGCTGGGTGTTGCGTTTTATTTCTCGTTTTTCTACGTTTCATTTTGCTGCGCAAATTTCCATTTCCAGCTGCAAATGCACAAACGTATGGTAATTTTTTTTTATTTCAGCATCCATATTACATTATTACTTGTCATAGTTATATAAACTTATGGTATAACAGTATGTTGGTAAAAACTATTCTGACGTCAGTCAGTTCTGAAAGCCCGCAAATTTGATTGTTTTTCAACTTAATGATATTTATTTGGCGGAGATCTCGCTTAGCTTTACAAAAATCAGAAATACTGCACTTTATTAAAAACTTATTATAATAATAATAATTATCTTCATTGTATCTCATAAGTCAATTACTCTAAATAAGCTATATGACAAATCTAATCGCAGCTTTTCAAGTTATTTAAAAAACATTTTAAAGTAAGTTCAAAAAAATATTTTAATTTTTAAAGTTGATATAAATATAAATCATTAATCACAAATTAAAAAATAAAACCTGATCAAAAAATAATTTGTCTACAATTGAAATGCTCTCGAACTGCATTGGTAATAAAATAAAATGTAGATTATAATTTGATTCTTTAAATTTATAAAATATTTAACATTATTAGTAAGCACTAAAAAGTTTTCCATATTGAAATATTTTTGTTCTTTTGTTCTTTCTCTCTTTGTGGCTTCAATAAAAAGAGTATTTTATGGATATTCTATATTCAAAAACACATTACGTACACATTTAAAGTATCATATCAAATCATACTTTATTCATAAATAATTTTGCGAATTGTAGTAAAAATTTTTCATAAATTTCAAGTACAAATTAAAGTAAGTTAAATTGAATTTAGCATGTCTTTTTCGGTGTATGACTTTTATACATTTTAAAAATTTAATTTTCGTATTTTTTATGTCGTGAGTTGTGGGACCTTTTTGAAAGTTCAACATTAACCTGAATTTTCGGCTATTCGGATATTTTAACTAACTATTTTGAGATTTCAACATGAAACCTTTTTATTTAGTTGGAGCTTGAGTCCTATATATTTGTAATATATAAGTTTTTCATGTTTTAAGCTTTAAGAACTGTTTTTTTTTAAATGGAGAAAGCCAATTTTGATTTTCGTTTATAGCTTAGTTGGGGTTTTCATTGTTTGTATCCATTTATGTTCAATCATTCTGATCCCAATATATTGAAATCATTTAAAAATTTACAAATCAAAATTGATTAAATTAATAATAACGGAATCGCACCTTTTCGTTAAATATGTATTTTTCATTTTCAGAACACAGCACTGAATAGAAAATATTTAAATGCAGCTCTTTCAGGCAAACTTTTGAATTCTTCACAAATATTTTTTTTGTTTAACAAATATATTGATCTTAAATTTAAACTTGATGATCTTTAAGCACACAATAGTTGGAATTCCTTTGTAGTTGTAGTTGTTAAGTAGAACCGTTATTAAAATGTACACTTTAAGCTGATGCGAGAGGGGGTCAAAAATCGACTATCGGCGACGAGCATAAGACGGCAACTAATTGTCAGTTAGCTGTTCGAAGTCTCTCGGCCGATATTGGCGACGATTCCGTCAGACTGCGTCAAAGCGACAACCACAAAAAAAAAAAAAAAAAAAAAAATGCTCACTTAATTACAAGCAAGCGACAAAAGGGCGCAAAAGACAACGAAAAACAAGATACAATGACACAAACACATATGAGAGACCCTTAAAGCAGAGTGTTGTTGTTGTTGTTGTTGTTGTTGTAGACACCCCCTGCAGACACCACCCCCCCCCAACAGGCAGTCAGCCAACCAATACGCTCTGGTCTTTGGTCTCCGGTATGCCGGCTTTTGCGGCAGCTACTAACCCCACCCTCGAGCCCGTGTACGCCCCGTCCGACAAGCTCATTCATACGTAGCAGTCAGGCAGCAGTTTTTCAGTAGTTTTTATTTGTCACCCAATATCTTTACAGTTCGACACCAGATACCCGCCTCAGCCGAGCGACCATTGATCGTCTTCAACGGGCAACGGGCAACGGGCAACGGCGGCTTTCTGCTTCCTTCGTTCCATTCTTTGTGGTTAAACGTGTTTGCCTTTGCCACTGTGACAGTCCATCAGTCAGTCTCTCCCTCTCCCTCTCCCTGTTCCTCAATCGCTCGCTCGCTCGCTCGCAAACCTACTCACTTTCTCGCTCTGGCAACAACCCTCTGCTTCTGCTTCTGCATCTTGTAACTTGTATCTTTTGCCGTGTTTTCATTCTCATTTCTAGCGCGCCCGCCTCGACCAATGACAATTGTATCTTTTGAGCGTTGCTCCGCTCGTTTAAGCCCATCGATCGTTGCTCTTTCGCATAGTTACAACAACCCGACAATTGTGAATTGAATTTTACGACATTCGATATTTCGCATTGTGGTTGTATTTAATAGCAAAAAAATGAGTAGAAAATTATGAAACATTATTATTTTTCAAAGGGAGCTGTCAGCGTTTGCTTTTGCCTAGTCGCTCTCTCAGAATCTCTGCTAGCCAAAGTAGCTCAGAATTCACACGCACAAAATTGGCAAAAAAAAATAAATAAAAAATTTTAAATTAAACAAGAACGCAGTCGGGTGTTATCGACCGCACAATATACCTTTAAACAATTGAAAACATTTTTGTAAATTATTGTAGCTGAATTTTTCCTGCTCGATATTTGTAGGAAGTCTCCCAATCTATTCCAAATTTAATAATTAAAATTAAAATTAATAATAATATATATTCTAATAGAAAATTGGATAACAAGACCTTCATTGGGTGAACCCAATATACTCTTTTTACTTCGTAAAAGAGCATAAAACTGCAAAATAATTGAATCAGTTAAGTGTAAAGGCTTTCAGTGATTGCTCGCTATGGGTACTCGATATCAATTTACCCATATATCGGTGGGAATATTTTAGCCCAGGGCCTACAGCAACGTCGTGTGTGTTAAAGCTTTCGGGCAGCATAATCAAAGTCTGGCAAAATATAAACCAGTTTCAGGGTTTTTTGCGATCGGTTTCAGTTCACAAACTTGTCCAGGACGTGAGCTGAGCTTCAGCTGAGCCATGTTTTGCTGCCGAATGCCAGAACGCATTAGGCTCAGGATCACGGAGCGCGTCTGGTAGCTAGTCTGGCCCTGCTCCGAATGGGCGAGGGGTATCAATAACAATTTTGGACTTGTTTACGATGATTAGAAACGATCGCTTAAGTTTCAAGTGTGTGTTTCAAGTGTGCTCAGGTGTCAGCTGTGCACACCACACGTCGCCTTAACAACGTGGTGGATTCTGTAGCCCATCCCAACCCATCTCTCTCAATTAACCACAAAATTCTGGTTGCCTGGGATTTGTTACATACATTTAATCGGCAGTGTAAATACTGCCCCGCCCCACCCTCTATTGTACCTGTTATCAATATAGCAGCCTCTTTATCATCATCAACTGCCCGGCACGTGAATTTGTTTACACAGAGCTCAGCGTGTCTACTATTTATACAAAGCATTGAGTCCTGGTTCTGGTACTGGTTGGTCCTGGCTATTCATCATACAATTGTTGCTGCCAAGTTCAGTCAGGCATTCGTTTCATTTACGTCGTGTATTCGGTGTTCTTTCTGTTTTCTGCGTTTCTGTGTGTCTGTGTGTGTGTGTGTGTGTGTGTACGTACGGGCGAGGCTTCAAAAATCAATGAAATACTTTTCGGGTGGCACTCTTAGGGCTTCCCAAGCTTGGCTACACTTTGCTTTTATGATGTTAGTAGTCAAGTCATTCAACATGCTAATGTCGCTCGATGCCACTTAATAACTATATCAAACATATTCCGGTTGAAAAAGCGAAAACAGCAATTAGATTGACAGCCAAATTTGTATGTATATATAAATTAAATAGATACGTTTTTTATAGAGCTCGGTTTCCGATTTTCTAGTTATTTTTTTCTTTTTGGTAATCTTGCAGCTATATCTCGTCAGCCCTTATGAAATACAAGCATATAACGTGCTTTGATTTATTTATGCCACATATGGAAGAAAACTTTTTGGCTTTACAACTTTAATATTAAAATATTTTTACTATACATAATTTATGTTTATTTTACATATTTTTTTTAGCTAAAAAATTTCTGAAGAATTAAAGATTTTAATAACATTTAAATATTTTAGTTAACAATATTAATAAAATAATAAACACAAAAATAATTTTAAAAAAAGCTTTCAATACTAAAAGCATGCAAACATAAATAATATGTAAAGAGCAATTAAAAATGTAAAAAAGTTACTAAATAGTAAGAGAACCAAACCAGAATATTTGACTGGTTACAGAGTATAAAGATATCAATAAATTATATTAAATTTAACCTAGAAATTGCCAATTTCCTTAAAGTATTCAAATTTAAAGTGGAGAACACAGATAAATTAAATTTAAATTAAAAATTGTTAATATCCTTAAAGTATTTAAGGTGCATTTTCATTTGCTTTGTTTGCAAGTTTTCTTTACAAAGTTTCCGTTTACTTATGCATCATTGAAATGTATTTATAAATAACAAAACAACTGTTACTGCTTCTTTTCGGAGCCCCTGCCACCTACAACCAACTGGCCGCAAGGCACGTCATTCCGGCTGTGACAAGTATCGATGTCCAATTGAAAGTTGCAGCCGCTGCAGCGGCACAGGACTCATCATTGCTGACAGCTGTACGAGCCGGGATCGAGGGCGGCTCATAGCCCATTTCTTATTAAAAACCTAAGCCAGCTTATTAAACGCGCGAGCCAGCGGCGACTTATGGCTTACTGAAGACGGACAATGCGACAGTTTGAGCCACTGACAGGACGCGTCCTGTGAGCTGCCCCAAAAACGACTTGAATTACAGTTGAAACTGGGACTAAGAAATATGTTTGTGGATACTACGAAATTACACTTGAGTGAAGCGCGCCAAATTGAATTTGTAAGACGATACTTTCGAGAGCCCGCAAGGAGCAAGGGTTCTTCCCTCAATGGGTAAAGTTCCTTGACAGAACGCCTGTCTGTCTGACGGGCAATTCAGCAATAAAACGCACTCGTCTGTCCGACCGATGTCTGCTACTGTTTTACGTTGTTTATTTTTTATTAGAGCATCACACCCGCAATCAAATGCATTGCAAATGAGACGATGACAATTTCTCACAGCAGCAGCAGCAGCATCCACAGGGGGCGGAGAGGAGATGAGGAGAGGGTGGCTATTCAACGGCAATTATCGTAGTGCCGCGTTTCGTTATCGGCAAACGTAAACCGCAAATGATTATCCTGTAAGCCTTTGGATAAATATTAAATTTCAATTATAGTTGTTAGCATATTATTAGCCAACAGTCATCATCAGCATTGGCGCCAGGCGCTAGCGGAACCAGGAACCAGAAGTCACGTGTCAACCAGCCGCTGATAATAATCGGCCTCGACCAACCGCAGAGGGGTGCCAGCGAACTGCCAAAGAGACAATGGGATGCGCTCGCAATTTTATCAGATTAAGACCCTCAACGGGCGTGTCGCTGTCCCTCGTGTATCCTTTGCCTACGCGCCCGCCTCTCTGCGCCCGCAACAGTGAGCTTCCCTCAACAGGTGACAAATGAACGAAAATTGTGTGAGAATTTATTTTCGAGCCGCCGGTTTAGTGATTCTCTTTTGGCCATATCAAATTTCCCATTGACGCTGTGATTTGTCGTTTTTATTAATTCTCATGAACTGAAATTGAAACGTCTTCAGGTTATCGAGCCACCAGCTATTAATGAAAAAAAAATTGACTTTAAAAATAAACGCAATTGATTTGCGTCAAGTTAGCAACGTTCACATAGCATAGATTTTCGGAGCTTGGTTCACGGCCCGGAACCAGATTTTGTCTAGCGGTTATTTATTTTAGCACCAAATCGCCTCCGCAGTTACCAACATTGCGTTAAATAAATAAAATTGTAAAAAATAAGTATATAAGTTTGTGTCATATATTTTTTGGTTGATTTTTAATTAGGTAAAATACTTCCTTTTGGGTCATGTACATATGTTTTTTTCTTTATTTTGGTTTGTATTTCTATCATGTTGAATATTCCTTTAATAAATAAAATGGCTGGTTTGTTTTTTGGCTTCATAATATATTTTTCAAGGATAATCCGTCAAATGTACAAATTTAATTTACATATTTATTGCAACGTTGGTCGTCATACATATGCTGGTTGATATGTCATTCGCAAATATATTGTCGTAAGTTGGCAGTAGTTACTATCGTAATAAACTGGTAATTCACAAGTTGGCAGTACTGAACAGACCGGCGCCTATGAAAGTTATACAGTAGTTTATTCATTATGTTTGTGTTTGGTCTAGTTTAGTTGACGTTGCTGGCGATGTTGTTGCGTATTAACTGCATTATTGCATCAGTGTGACTAAAAACTATTGCTAATGAAAATTACGCTTCGCTTTACCAAGCTCCGAAGTTTTAAATTCGAACTCAAACGAAACCGTTATTTCAAGGAAAAAAACCACATATTAGTGATGAAAAAACAACGATGTTTGCTTATCGTGATTAATCGTTCACTGGATTTAAAATGTATGTGAATATTATTTTAAAAATTATTGCTTAATATACTAATTTATTAGTTATTGTTCAATGAAACTAGATGTTTAATTTAATTATTTAATTAATTTTAATTATCCAACCTATACATAATTTACATTTTGGTTGTGTGATATAATTACCAAAAGGTTTACTATTTCCCTAAAAACGCTTAACGTATTGTTAAACAATAAATATGTGCTTCTAATGTAACTTAATCCCACTCAAATATTTTAACAATAAGATTAAACGGAAAGTTCTTATTTTGCTGATTTATTGCTTTACTATCAGCATGTTTAATTAATAAGGCCTACAAGATTGTGCAAGTCAGTCCTTAACTATGCTGACACTTCAATTCTTAAAGGCTTTATAAAAGGAACCCGGAGCTCTGGCCTAGCGAACAGTCCGAGTAGAAATGTGGAAGGAGCAGGAATCTGAAAACAACTGGCCCAGTGCCGAGCAACTGGCCAGTTTCTGGGCCCATTTGAGAGGTGAGCTTGGCTTCAGGACTGTGCTGTATTATAAGGCGGCAAAATGTCGCTGCTGGATTGAAAAGCTACTGGATGAAAATAACTTGACCACCTACGCCACTTTGGTATGGAACAAGGAGTCCAATGTGCCATATTTCAAGTCCCAGCAGAATGTGGATATTCTGAGCTTGGTCTGCTTGAAAGCTGACCGGTTTGAGCCCGCGCTAAAAACTGTGAGTGTCATGCTTAACCATATGAGGGAGGTGCCCCTGCTGCTGCAGATATGTTTAAACACCGATTGGGATGCATCTGTTAAAGAGGGATTAGTCGAACAAATTTTGAAACGCTGCCAGGAACTGCTCATGCCCAATGTGATGCTGCTGTTGGGCGATTTCTTCAGCACGGCTGTTCTCTACGGGCATCGGATTTTTCCCACATTTCGGTTGCAATCGCGGGTCTATCGTTCTAGTCTGCAGCTGTATCCCTACAAACTGGACAACCTTCATGGCCATGTCATACGGACACGTTCAGATCTATCGCAGCCGTACACAATTGTGACCAAGGATCTCAATGGCAGATCGATTATTACCGGTTTTCTCTGGCGTTTGATGGAGGTGTTTGCGCATCAATTAAACGCCACTCTCGAGTTAAGCTACGATGCCAATGCGAGCCAGTCGCTCAGGGAAAGCTACTTTAGGTTGCTGTGGCACATTCAAAACGGATCTACGGACATCAGCACCAGCCTATTTCCAACGTTCTTTTCTTCGCGAAGCACTCCGCCCGTCTTCAGCTACCCGGTCATCGTTAACAACTGGTGCACTATGCTGCCCGTGGAGCGTGTAATGAGTCCTCGACAGGCTATGATCGGTGTAATGAGGTCTCCGTGGTTGTGGGTCTACATAGGCGTTATTTATTGGTTGATTCACTGGCTGCGTGGACGTTGTGTGCCCGGAAGATACTTTCTAGCATTGCTTCCTTCGCTGATCCAACTTACACTGCTCTGCACGGTTGTGGCCCAACTATCAGCGCTGTTTATTCGTCCGCAACAACAACAATTAATCTCGGATTTCGATCAGTTAAACGCGGCCGGATTACAAATTGCTGGATTACGTTCGGAATTCCCATACTACCCAGAGAATATGCGTATTAAGTACGCCTCATCCTTTGCATCGTACGAGAACTACACACAATTTATGTCACTTCGCAATAGTCTGAATACCTCATTTGCCTACACAATTTACTCCCTCAAATGGTACACATTAGCGGCAATGCAGAAGCACTTTAAGCGTCCTCTCTTTCGCTACTCGACCGAATTCTGTATGCAGGAAGTTTCCCCAAACTGTGTTATCTTTCCGGAAAACTCATTGTACCGCCACAAGCTAAATTTGTATCTTATTTCGGTGCGTGAAAGCGGACTTCTTAGGTTTTGGATTGACAAAAGCTTTTACGACCAGCTACAGGCTGGCTTTTACAAGCTTCAGGACTTGAGCACTGAGGTTGCGGCAGGGCCGCTCACCTACGCCGACTGGGTGTTCATTGTGGTGTTGTACGGCTACGCAATAGCCGTGTCAATGGTTATACTTGTATTTGAGTTGCTAGCGTACTATATCAATGTTTGCCTAGATATGCTATAAAAGTTCTAATTAATGGTTCTGTCATTAGCATATAATTTGGAAATCTAGATAGTCGATGTCGAAACACTCTTTCTCATTTATGCTTATTCATTAAGCCTCAAACACAATACTACAAATATATAAACAAGCATATCTAATAAATATATATGTATGTCTATATTTCTTATAGCTTATAAATTGGATGGGTCCAGGGTTCGGGTTCGTTTAAAAATTATTTTGTTCCAGGTTCGAACCCAACACAATATAAATATTTATTTGAGATTGTCCCTGGTCAAACTCAAGGTTTGAATATTAATTTCAAAATTATTTTGTTTCAGGTTCGAACCTAACCCAATATAAATACTTATTTTCCTTTGTTCGAACCATTTTGTTTTAAGTCCGCCTTGCAGTCTGTGCATACCCCATTTGATAGGGTATACAAGTCACCGCTTTAGTTTAGTAGCACATGTTGGGCTGTCAGTTAATGGTTTTGAGTCCATTGCCATGAACGATAGCATCCAAATCTACGCTGAACTCCTTTCGGCCATCGTTCACTTCAACAACTTTAGCACAATCTTTTATTTCGATCCTGAGCATGGAAAAGAACGCTGTCATTTGGAAAATTTGCTACCCGTGGCAGCAACTAAGATCCCTGTGCTGTTGTGGCGCTCAATTGAGAGTGTTTGGCTTAGCAACTTTATCAACGCACAGTTGCTGGTCCTGGCCTGCTTACCGGGAGTCTATCGTCAGGACTTGCTGAACACGCTTTCGAACAGCCTGCGATATATGCGAAATGCCAAACTACTGATTGAATTGACCGCCAATCCGAATGTGGGCGTGGTCAGCAGAGTTTTGCAGTTTCATTTGGACAACCAGATGCTCAATGCCGCATTAATCTCCGGCGACTTTGGGCAAACCCGAACGCTGTACTTCTACGATGCCTATCCGAATTTCCTGCTAAGGAGCCAACAATTCACGGAGGGGTTATTCAACTTGTATCCAGATAAGACCCTCGATTTACATGGCTATTTGATCCGCACCATGCCCGACCTGTCCGAGCCGAACACCATACTCCATTACGACAAGGCAGGTAATCCGCGACTGCTTGGCTACGTTTGGAATATGCTGGTGGAGTTCTCACGGAAACACAACGCCGGTCTGCGACTCATCGATGAGGTGCGCGACGGCAAATTCTTGACCCAGATTCAGGTCTTGGATATGGCGCGCGATAACATCGTGGATATAGCGGCCAGTGTGCAGCCATTGACGCTGCGTCTCATGAACCGTTATCGTGAGTACGCATATCCAGCCCAGATCGCCAGTTGGTGCACAATGTTGCCCACGGAGCCCCTCATCGAAGTGCGAGAAATGTACAAATGGATATTGCCTACAGTCACCATGTGCCTGATGGCGTCACTCTGGATTATCCACGAACTAATCAGAGGTCGCTGGCCACGTCAAAGACGACTCCCGGTTATTGGCTGGAAGGTGTTGGTGCTTATGCTCGCCTGCAACATCCAGGGCAGACTCGTCACGTTGTTTATTGCTCCGCCCGCAAATCCGCCGATTCACAGCTATCAAGAACTCGCCGACTCCAAGCTGCGCATCTTCGGACTGCGCTCAGAGCACAACCTATACGACTTTAATGTGCGCACGAAATATTCCCAAGCGTTTTACATCAGCAACCGGATTCCGGATCTGCTTAGGCTGCGGAACTCACTGAACACCACCTACGCCTACACCGTAACCAACACCAAGTGGCAGATGTACAAGAGGCAGTTGGCCTACAGCGCCAGGCCCTCGTTTTACTATTCAGAGAGATTTTGCCTTTACCAGTTTGTGCCCTTCGCATTGGTCATTCCGGCGAATTCGCCATTCCGTGAGACGCTCCACCACTTCACACTTCAACTGAGCCAGTCCGGCCTACATATGCACTGGGTGGCCAGGAGCTTCTACTATATGGTTAAGGCGGGAAAACTGCACATACAGAATCTGGCCGACACACGAGATTTCCGTTCGCTGGCGATTGTGGACCTGACCGACGTCCTGCTCGTCTATGCATTGGTCGTGCTAATTAGCCTGACCCTCTTTGCCGGCGAGCTGATCACACATCGAACCCGAAATTGGCTAAACATTTAGGGAATTAAACATGAACATGTTTGATGCACTCTAAAAGCAACTTATACTTTACGCAAATAGACTCTGCTTAGATACAATTTAAATTATGTGTTTCTCTTTGATTTTTTTTTTTTTTAATAAAGTAATAAGCACCGTAAACGAATATAATGCAGTCGGTATCGCTCGACGGCAACGTTTTTAAATTATGCCTTACGTTCTGCTCCTCTTACGATCTGTTAACCGACGTCAGTTAACACTCTTTTCTTGGTCGCTCGGAACTAAGCACAAACAATTTACTCAAATAACAGAACCGGCTGAACTTGTTCTTCTGAGCTGCTCTGAACCAATGTTATTCTTGCTATTTATTCAAATCACATCAACTTAAACAACAATTTTCTATTTCAATTGAGATTTGTGCAAAATTCACTTAATTTCAATACAGATCCCAAAGGCAAATAGTAATTATAGGCCAGAACAGACTGCGTATAACAATATCAATAGAATATCAATTAAAGTATCAAAGAGTACAAAATTTTATTTTGCTCTGCTTGGCGATCAGCGTACTATAAGTCAGGGCTGCCAATTCCCACCTGTGGCATTCGTTGTTGTTGACATGAGCAAAAGAAAGTTGGGGGAAAAATGGCCTAAGAAATTGGGGAAAGGTAAGTTCGACTGTTAAGTCGTTGGCGCATTTTAATATAAACATACTTCTTTTCTTTGTGCATTTAGTGTCAAATGCGAGGCCAGCGCCATGAATCTTCGCGCTTGTTTTGCCATCGCCTCCGTGTTTGTAGGATGCTGTTTTGGCGTTGTGTTCCTGGAGTTGCTGGTTAAACTGGATCCCGGAGCAGGTAATCTGATTACTGCAGCGCAATTTGCATTTATTGCCCTCGAAGGTTTCGTCTTCACCTCGAGGTTTGGAACAGCGAAACGGGTGATAAGTCTGCGGCATTATGGCCTGCTTGTGGTCATGTTTTTTGTGACCAGCGTGTGCAATAACTATGTGTTCCACCTGAATGTGCCAATGACCCTGCATATGATAATACGTGGCGGCAGTCTGATATCGAACATGTGCCTGGGCAACATAATACTCAAACGTCAGTATCGGATCAAACAGTACATATCCGTTCTTATGATTACACTGGGCATATTCATCTGCACCTATTTCTCTAGTGGAGATGTGAATATGAATGAGGAACCCGGTGCAGCTTCTGAAGCGAATGAGAATATATTCTGGTGGCTGGTGGGCGTGTTGTTGCTTGTGCTGGCGCTATTCGTCTCCTCGTACATGGGCATCACCCAGGAACTGCTGTATCATCGGCATGGCAAGTGCGCACGGGAAGCACTCTACTACACCCACCTCCTGCCGCTGCCTGCCTTCTTGCTGATGCATGACAATATCAAAGCGCACTGGACTTTGGCCCTAGAAAGTGAACCCTATAGGCTTGGTTGGCTGGGCGATGTGACAGTGCCGCTGTTGCTGCTTTATTTGCTTGGCAACGTCTTGATGCAGCATTTGTGCATTAGTTCCGTATATTTTCTGACTACCGAATGCAGTTCCCTGACCGTCACATTGATTTTGACATTACGCAAATTTGTTTCCTTGGTGTTCTCAATTTTGTACTTCCGTAACCCGTTTACGGCTTACCACTGGCTGGGTACTGCGCTTGTGTTCACGGGTACGTTAATGTTCACCGATGTGCTGAGTATTCCAATAGGACGTTTAAAAAAAAATAATGCGAAAACCGATTAAACATTCCAATTAAAAAAAACCTTACAGATTAAACTGTTGACGAGTTTGAACAAATAATGATTATTCCATTAACATTTAAGTACAATTCAAGCATATACGAAATAAAAGATTTTCATAGTTCTCATAAAAAGGACTTTAAAAGTAAACTTTCCACGCGGATTCTTTAGCTTTTGTTCAAGCGCTTAAGTTGTTTCTTTGGCTTTGACTTGACGTGTGACACTCGACATAAATACTAAAACATACACATAAATACATAAATGCACTGGGTACCCCATGCTAAAAATTATGAATTCCACTTTTGTTGCAAAGTGTAATACTGCTGCTGCTGCTGTTGAGGACTAGCTGTCTACGTGGACTGTGCTCCGGTGCCTCCTGCTTCTTGCTGCAGCCATTTGACAATCGTTTTGTAGTTGCGGTTCATCCAGTCAACGCTGATTTCCACCTGTTCAACAATCTGCTGGATAGGCCTGTCGTATACCCAGTGCGCGTCGCGCACAAATTCCTCCAGCTCGGCCAGCTGGAATTTTGTGTTCATGCGCTTGGTGGCAAACTTGAGCAGCGTAGGAATACTGGATATTTGTGAGCCCATGCTGAAATCACAGAAAAGTTAGCCTTGTATTGGATTAAAGCTCTAGTGCAACTTACTAAGTGTTTATCTCTTTCCAGTTGTTGCGCAGATAATCAAAGGCAATATGCTGACCCACCACTGTATTGGAGACAGCTGCAAACACACGGAGTACATCCTGCTTGCGTATGTGGTGACCGGCAATGGCGCGGCGCAGGTATCGATAGAGCAACCAGGGTTCCTTGGAGCAACCCAATGCGCTTAGCAGCAACTCCTTTTCAGCGGGCACATTCGATTTTAAATAGCGCTCAAATGCAAAGTCCCATTCGTACTCCGTGCCGTACTGAATGGCCGCACAGTAGACAATGGCGCGCATATTTGGATTAATGCTGGAAAGCAAGTGAAAACAATTAAAATCACAAACAGGTATTTAGTGACGTGTGTAGAGCTTACGGGTTATAGGTATCTGGATTGGGTGCTTGCACCCAGTTTTGAAATTGCTTGGTGCTCTCCGAGATGCACTGCTGTTGGCCAAGATGGCAGGCCATGCCAAGTATCTCGGAGCGCTTTAACAGCAGCGGAATGTCTTCGTTATCGCCCTGCGAATCCTTGTCCACCACCTCGTTGTGCACCTTGCGCAGCAATTTCAAAAGATAGTTCTGGGAAGGAAAACAATATAAGGAAAATGAAAACAATAGGATGAGCTGCATTCAATCTACCTTAAGCAAATCATAGTCGCCAGAGTTGACAAACATGGAATCAATAAAATTAAAGTTGGTAATTGCTGCCTTCCACGGGACATGGTTCGTCTCGTATGACAGATACCGGGTGAGATTCAAGGCCGTATCGTACGACAGATACGAGCCGCGTGCCAGATTCATGGCATCATCAATTAGCTGGGCACGATTGGCAGGCGCAATTTGGGAAAAGTGTGCCGCATCCATTAGGTGTTCGGTGACCGCACGCCAATTGTCCAGATCATAGTTGACACGATAATAGCCCGTCTGCTGTATATTGAAGATAAACCACTTGGCTGTCGACAGATTGCGATTTTCCAGCTCGTAGGTTTTGGTGCGCGGTATCCACGTAGTTGGTCGTGTATTCATGAAATTCAGCTCACTTGCGGTGGTAAACGTGATGGGTATCCACCAGAGCGAATGCTCGTCCGTTTTGCTGCTATTGCCATAGATGAAACGCTCCTGCTCCAGCCGCACCGCATTCGAATTGGGATGACGCGAGATCTTTACCATTGGATAGCCAGCCTGCAGCGTCCAGGTGTCCATGATGACTTTGACGCTAGTGCTGCTATCCAGTAGGCCCGATTTTTTCGCCTCGTCGGTGAGGAAGCGCCACAGATCGTCCTGCGTCGCGGATTTGTATGCCATCTCGCTTAGGTATTTGCTGAGTCCGCCCCGAAAGACGGTATCGGTTAGGAAGTGGCTCATCATGCGGATTACAGTGGAGCCCTTGGCGTACGAAATGCGATCAAACAACTCGAATATCTCCTGCGGATTGCCAACCTCCTGCGAGATCTTGTGCGTTGTGGTTAGGGCATCCAATTGGAATACAGTCTGCAACTCATTGACCACAAACTCATCGAGCAACTTCCACTCGGGTGCCACAGCATTGGCTGTTAGGTACTCCATGTAGCTTGCGAAGCCTTCGTTTAGCCAAATGTCCGACCACCAGCTGGGCGTGACCAGATTACCAAACCATTGATGGGCCAGCTCATGCCCGACCACGGAGGCGACACGCTGCTTATTACTGGCTGTGGCCATGCCCTTGTCAAACAGCATGGCCGTCTCCCGGAATGTGATGAGGCCCCAGTTTTCCATAGCACCCGCCTGGAATTCGGGCAGCGCTATCATGTCGATCTTGGGCAGAGGAAAGGCGACACCAAAGAAGCTCTGCAGAAAATCAAGTATCTTGGGGCCAACGCTCAGCGCATACTCGGCGGACTTAATGGCATCGGTGCGTGCCCAGACAGAGAAGTTGCCCGCGGAGATGTGCGAAAAATCGGATATGGCATAGGCCACCAAATAGGTGGACATGGGCAGTGATTCGGCAAAGTGATCCCACACATAATTGGCCAAGGAAGCGCTGTTCGAAAATAAAAAAAAAACAGTTAGTAAGGATCAACTTTTGTGGGCAAGCTCGATTCACACACTTACTGATTATTGCTGGACACAATGGGCATATTGGAGACAGTGGTCAAATGGCGAGGACGTGCTATGTGCATCGTAAAGTTGGCCTTGAGTGCCGGCTCATCAAAGCAGGGAAAGGCGCGGCGCGCGTCCGTTGCCTGGAACTGTGTCGAGGCCACCCACCTGCAAAAAGGATTCTTAGGCAAAAATTTTCCAAATTGATGTGTTTTCTAGCTCACCTGGTCTCGTTGAGCACCTCGTAGGAGCTGCGATAGAAGCCCTGCAAGTAGTCCCTGATGATGCCGGAAAAGCGAATATGCACCACATATTCGTTGCCACGATGCAGTTTAGCGTACAGCTGGATGACAAAGAACTGTTTGGCGGACACGAGGTACTGTTTTTGGATGCGCAGACTATCCGATTCCCGGTTGTCCTTGCTGCCGAGCGGCAGCGCTCGATATACGGCCACATCGTTGCGTGTGATGTTGAGATCCTCGGCGTGCATGGTTATGTTGTAGCAATCCTCCAGGACACGCACACGAATCTGGACGCTGCCGGTGAAGCTGAAATTGCCGCTCATCTCTGGCTCCAGCGTGATATTGTACTTGAGCGGCTGTATGGAGCGGGGCAGGCGAACATCTTGATCATATTTGGGACCATCGCTGGCGCCGTGCGAATGCTTTGAGTTACGCAAATGGACGCTGGTGCATACGATATCCTCGCCGGGTGCGGCCTCCAGTTGGGCACAAGTCGCAAAATTGTACACAATAAAGCCCACGGCGAGCAGTGTGCAAATGAAGAAGGATGCCAAGAGCAGAGCCGTCGTCAGGGAGATGTTGTAAGATCGGCCCATGCGGGAGAATGTGGTTGTGGTGGTGGGTCCACTGCTGCTAGTGGGCACACCGTGTCGACTCTCCATGCTCAGATTCTCGTGCAGTGGCATATCCTTGACGACCATGTTGTTGCCTTAACCTGTGCACAGGATGAGGTTATCGATTAGTAACTGTGGGCCATACCACTTCCGCAATCACTTCCACATCCGCTGCCATTTTAATGCCAGGCTTAATTGATAGCTAGTTGTGGGGGTAACGCATTCGGTAATTCGATATACAACTGCAGGTTGCAATCTCAGCCATGGCCACTTCAGTGGTTTCCTACAACCCCCTGGACTGGGGTCTGGGTCTTGAATCGTTGATCGAATCTTGGATATACGCACGTTCCCTGCGGTCAAGACAAAGGGTTGTGCATACGAAATCGATGTATGTTTGCATAATTATGCAATTTAGCTCTTAACACAAAGTTCTGGCTGAGCAGGCAGCTCAGGTTTCTCCCCATTTACGTTGAATAATTACAGGGAACTTTTCTCTTACATACAAGATTTACAATCAATTGTGAAGAAAAAATACAACTTATTACTATGTTTATGCATATAGTAAACTGTAGAACAAAGGCAGATGTATAAAGGTGTGTCATTTAACTTGAGTTGTTGTTCGGTGCAAAATACCAGTTTTTACATGCGCACATCTAATGATCTATGACTTGGTACGTCATAGTAATAAAATACGGTTGCCGTAAATAAGCTCAGGTAAAAATACAATTTTATAAAATATTCTTAAAATTTTCCCACTTTGCAGATAGCAAAACGATATTAACTAATTACTTGATAATTCCCAATAAGATGTTAACGTTACGAGTATTTAGCAGTTTGCAAAAGTGCGAATATTTGAATACTCTTATGGGAAAGGTCAATAAGTGTCCAGTCTAAGGTCCCATAATCTATCGTTATCAAGACGCTTAGGTCAGCCCACATTATACTACATGTATACATTTATTGTTGTACATATTTATTTTAATTACTTAAAAATTGGGCAAGATGATTGTCCGAGTGTTTTAAATCTATATTCTCTGTTAAAACTTCATCTTCAATAGCGGCGAAAAATTTACAAACATTGCACAAGCCCAAAATACTCTTTTCAATTCAATTTGAATGACAATAATGAAATTTTCAAATTACCCATAAAATTTTTAATTTTAATTATTTTAATTGGTATTTTAAATGCAAATTTAAAGCTGATATTTTATTGTGAACTTCATTTTACTCATGCGGATTTTCGAGTGTTTTTTAATTTGGTGATTTGCATATTTATTAAAATTATTTCATTTGTGAAAATGTCAAGTAAGAATAAAGCGAAGGATTGCGGCAAGGCAAATGAAACATCTCCGAAGATAAACGATTTTTATAAAGAATACACATGTATATGTATATATTTAAATACATGCGAATATATATATGCTCGATGGCCGACTAATTGAGTTATGACATTAATTTGATCTGCTGGCTGCTGCAAATTGCCACAATTAAAGGCTGGCACTGTGACCTTCATTAAAAAAAAAGAGAAATTTACTGAGATGATACTACGCCCACGCATGCAGCTCATATGTCTACCACCCCCTCCCAGTTGGGGTCAGCGGTCCCACGGCGAGGGTTCAATTTATGGCAAAAATTTTATTGATCGAATGCGTAAACTCGATGATGATGTTGATGATGATTATTATTACACAAGGACATGAATTCTGCTACATATACATATTTATATATATATATTACATTTGCAGTAAATTTGAAAAAATCATTAAAATACACATTTAAACAGTTTTCCCCCGCTGCTTCAATCTGTCCGCCCATCTATCTGTGATACACACAAGACTGACTATAAAATGTGTATTTATTACACGTTGAGTGATCATAATGATGATGTTGTTTTGATGTGTTTGCTTGTCTGTTTGCGGCGTCCATCTGTCTCTTGTCTCCCTTCAGTTGTATTTGCTCGCCACATTTGAAGAAGTGATCATAAACTGGCCTGGCCAATTTGCACTTGTACACTAATTACATTTTTGGCAGCAGCGAATTGAAAAATCACTAATCAAAATCGAATTTATTGTTGTTTTTTTAGCTGGAACATGTTTATAAACTTTTTATGACTTTCTTCTATGAATGGCTAGATGAAAAAATTAGTGCCTTAGCTGGGTGTGCTTGACTTAATAAATATCCAGTTATATACATTGGTACGAAATCATTATAGTTTTGTTAACACATTTATAATTAGAATACAAGTTATAAAAAGCTCTAGATCTATAACGGCGATTGATATAGATTTTAGTTGATTGGAGTATCCCAAAAAATATTAACGTTTTATCTAACGCGGCTGTATACGAGTATTTAGCCGAGTTTTAAAAAGTTTAACAGCGAACACTGCACAAACCTAATATACTCGTTTCTATTCGTAAAAAAGTATGCAAATTTTAAATATAATTTGATTTATCAAGTGCCTGCAAATTGAAACGCCGGCAGGCAATAGCTAAAATCTTGAACATATGCAAAATTTCGAGTGATGTTTAAAGACAAAAAGAAAAAAAATAATTAAAATTGTATACAAAATAAACAAATTAGAATTGTGCAAAAATAAAAATGAAATTAAATGAAGTGTTGATAAGTTCACGGCTTATACATTGTGTACATTCAAACAAAGACACAGATATACGTATATCTGTATGTATGCATGTATAACTGCGTGTAGTGGCCCACTGTAAAGCAGCCAAATATATGGATCACATCTGGACTTTTTTGTCGACGGCGCGCAAAAAATTCATTTAAAATTAAAATTAAATTACTGCACACACACACAAATTAGTGTTTTTACCTCTTCTTCTTCCTGTGTTGTCTCCTAGCACGGCTCTTTCCACCACAGCTATTCTACAAGTTTACAGTTATGCAGCGCAACTGCAATCGCATATGGCAGTAAACACTTCCACACAAACACCCTCACACACTGTCACTCACACAATTGCGAAATTGCCTAGATTTCTGGCGGTCAAGGCAACACTTTCACAGGCGCGCGTTGATAATTGAATTAAAGTCAACAAATTTGGTTTCCAGGAAGGTGATTTTGCTATCAGACTCGCTGCCGTTTGGATCCCATACATAAATGCAATTTATTCAAGTATTACACTGACGGCCAGCGAACAAAAACAGTACGGCAGATGACACAACCGTTACGCGTAACGGCCGAACACAGACTGAAAGCGCAGCCACAGCCAGAGCGACAACATAATTGTGCCGAACGCATATACAGATCGTAAGCGACACCAAGAGAATGAGAGCAACAGCTTTGACCTCTCTACATGTGTGTGGGTGAGAAATCGAGAGTGAAAAGCAAGCAGTCGCGTAAATATGTAAATTAACATTATATAGAATCTCTTTTGGTAATAAATTAAAGAGTATATGTATATTTGTCTGCATTTAAAATAAAATGTTAAAATAACAATACTTTAAATAAAGACAACTCATAGTTTAAGTTCCTTATACACAATAATAATAATAATAAATTAATAATACATTTATATAATGACTTGGAGGACGATTTCTTATACTGAAATATGTAAAAACACAAAAGTGCAACTTTTAAGTATGTAACGGCCTAGCCTACTACAACTATCGATATATATATATTATAAATATATCGTACTAAGTGCAGTTCCATCGTTTTACTTTGCCATCACTAAGGCTTGTGTTATTTGATTGTGTTGATTTGATCAACTTGCTGGATTCCTTAAAATGCATTTAAATGTCGTTTACGTCACTGTTGGCACTACAAAATTCGATGCACTCGTTGAGGAGATGACATCAAATAGGGTTTTGTGTGCACTTCAAAACCTTAAATGCAAGAAACTTGTACTGCAGCACGGGAATTCCACGCCACTAGCAGAGTCGGAGCTGCAGGTTATCAATAACAAATACGGCATTGAAGTAGAGCAATATAAGTTTCGGCCAAATGTGGAAGACATTAGGTCTGCTGATGTGATTGTCGGTCATGCAGGCGCCGGTACCTGCATGGATATATTGAATAACGGCAAGCCGGGCCTAATCGTAGTCAACGACGAACTGATGGCCAATCATCAGCTGGAATTGGCGTGTCAATTGGCATCCGAGCAGTACCTGTATTACTGCAAGGTAAGCGAGATAAGCAGCAAACTTGCCACACTTGATTTTGAAGCTCTAAAGCCCTACGAGCCGGCGACAGAGAATATGCAAAAGTTTGTGGTTGCATTTAACGAACTGATGAACCATTAGAATTTAAAATTGGTTTGGTTTTTGTTTTCAGCGCTGACGCATTTAGCGTGCGCTTTAGATATATGTATTATATATTTGTATATTTATGAGTAAACACGAAAAGCGTTAGGCAATATTAGAAGACTAAACGTTTTATAAATTCACGATTATTAAACATCAATAGAACAATTACTAAGCATATTTCTTTTAAATTCCATTAAATTTGTATATATGTGGGTACTTAGATAACCGCATAAGCGATGAGACTCGACATGTTTTGGTTGCTCTTTAAATCCAGTCGACCGTCTATTCGGCCTCACCGGTGACTGCGCCATTTTCAATGATGTTATCAAACGAGAAGGGCTGAAAGGCATAGCCCTGGCCCATATAAAATTTGCTTTGGAACTCCACCCTACAAAAAGGAAATAATTTTCATTTAAGATACGTAATTTTTTTTTTGGATACCAGACATACCAGTGCAGACGTAGCGTGTGCAGAAATGCTGAGAGACCCTCCATCAAAACTAAAATGCCCACGGTCAAGACGGCCCAGAAGGCAAACACTACGGTCAGGAAGATGCCGCCAAGCCAGCCCTCCTTGTTCAACCCAAGGGACAACACCATGGTCCACAAGACCTCGGCAAGCTCTGTCAATCAATATCACATGCATTTAAAAAAATACCATCTTAGAAGGAGATCAATAAAGTTGACTTACGGGCATGTGCCAAGGAGAGGGCCCACAAACGCAAATAGGATGCAGTGTGGGAAACAGAACCCAGCACATATTCAATAGTGTGAATTCCCTGGTGTATAAATATCTCGGAAATCTCCTCCTCGTCATGATGTCCGCCGCCGCCTCCATTCGACATGCCGCCGACCTCAGCATCAGATGAGCCAGTTATGGGCTGCACCTGTTGATGAAAGGGTGGACGTATTAGTTATAAACTGGGGCAGCGGTTTTGTCAGATTGTAATATACAAACGACACGACTAACCTCTTCCTTTAGTATTTGGATTGGTGTTTAGTTTATTGGTTTGTTTGGTTTTTTGGATGTGGTTAGTTAGTTGGGGGCAAAGGCAAGGGCAACGCATAAATAAACAGAAGTGCAAACACAAATATTATCTGTTAATGTACGCGCAAAAAGCCGAGCTTGGAATGTAACGACGATGTGATGTGGGTTGAATCGTAAAGAAGTGGCAGGAATGCATGACATACAGGGTCTACGATCAGAATATCTGGTGCACGGAGTACTTACGTTGGCTTGATTGCGTGCTTGCATAATCTTGATGGGTTTGCCAAGCAGCATAACCGGAATGCAACAAAGAGCGACCAACACAAAGAGAGATTGGAAAAAGGACTGTCCCCAAAACATGTAAGGGGGGCAGTCTGTGCCCGGTGGTTTCGAATCCTTAAACATGACCATGTCGATGAATGTTATCAGAATAGACGGCGCACATGCTTCAGTGTAGGGGACTGCAAATAAAAGGGTATTAATAATGGATGAATCAGAAGAGAAATTATGCGGACTTACATTTATTCGTGGCCTCATAAGTGTTCCATTTGATAAACATGAGCAGCACCATGTAGAAGAACAGCAGCACCAGAAAGATAAGCTGTGGAATGAACTCGTAGATCAGCGACAGACGATTGCGGAAATGTGTATGGTTGTGCCAGCTCATAATGACGCCAAAGATCATGTGCAGCACACCCAAAATAATAGAGATCTTCATCTTGTAGGCATTTTGAAAGACAATCTTATTGGAATTGGCCACCTGCCAAATGGGATCCATGCCAAATGGATATGGTGTACCTTCGTAATCGGAGGTAGCTGGGCTCAACTGTAAGAACTTGTTATTCCAAACAGTCGACTTGTTGTACGATATTTGCCAATGGGAGCCAAATATGTTAAGCGATTTGGAGAAGATGTCGTTGTAAATCAAGCCCGTGTACATGGAAAATACGCCCATGAGGAAAATGATGTAGCGTCCCCCAAAGAAAATATTCCAGATTTCATTGTCCGTTTTTTGTGCAGCTAGTCCCTTCTCCTTGCGTATCATCCAGAGTCCAAAAAGCGCCATTATCGCTCCGTGGCCCAAATCGCCAAACATGACCGCAAACAAAAATGGGAACGTAATGATGGTATATGGTGCCGGATTCATCTCCCTATAGTTGGCCACACCGTACGCATCGATTAGGGCCTGAAAGGCCTTGGTAAACTTGTTGGTGCGATTATATGTGGGCGGATTCTCGAACGTCTGCATGCGATTAAGAATCGGCGGCACCGACGAACCCGAACGCTCAGTGCCACGACGCAGCGCCAGCTGTATGGTCTCAATGTCCAAAAGCGGCACCCAGCACTCGGCAATCAGACACTTTTGGGTCACGTCCAGATTGAAGAGATTTAGCGTATGGTAAATTGCCTTGATTTTGCGGACCTTGACGAACCAGTTCTTCAGATTCTTGGCAGCTGCAACCAGCACACGATGGCGATGATCCTGCGTCTGGCCGAGCACAGTATTTAGATCTTCAATGCGTGTCATGACGCCCATGGCCATTTCACGACGATCAGCTGGCGCCTCAGGGCAAGGATAGAGCGTGGCACGGAAACCCTCGCATATCTTCTTGACGCGCGTCTTCAGCTGATCGCCTTGAAAGAAAATGATGAACACTGATTTGTACACCTGATCGCCCTGGAAAATATGTGAATATGTAAAAGAAACTTTCTAGCTTTCTAGCATTAGTTAAATTTAAATATTTTTGCATCTGCTTACATTGGTGGGATCTTCCAGCGGCGACTCAATCATGGCTTGGCGCAGGAACACATTGCCGCGACAGGCGCGCCACAGCATGCGCTCGAAGGCGGGCAGTTTCTCGCGCAAAATGACGCCGGCCACAAAGCTAGAGAGATCAAAGATTAGATGGGCGTTCATTGAGTTGTGGGTGGTGACTATCGATCATTCCGGTTAGTTACGCAAAAAGGAAAACTAAACTCTCAAGCACAAATACCAATGAACGCAGCATGGAATGGAACGTAGCGATAAAAAAAAAACTTTTAGAAGGAGCACACATATTTTCTTTTTTTTTTTAACATTTTTTGGGGAGTCTTTTTAAGGGGCGTATGCGGCGAGCGAAGCTAATGACCACTATGACATGTCTCTATATACAGTTAATGAGGCGCGAATCGATTTGTGTATGAAGCTACCTAATCTAAATTTTGATTTGTGGGATACCAACCATGGCAGATAATCCTCACGTTCATTCGATTTTTCCATAAAACTACAAAATTGTTAAAGATTTTCAAAGCGAAACGGTTTTTGTTTTTGTTTTTTGTTTTTGGGAAGAGAGGAACAGAAGAGAGAACGGTTTTGGTTTTAGTTGTTTAGGATTGTGTTTTAAGTTTTTTGCACAGAAAATTATTGCTTCGAAATGGGGTTAACTGCTATATTCCAATAGAGGCCCGACATCGGCATAGTGTTTGTTGATAGATCAGTTGCAGATGTGTGTTGGTGTTGTTCATTTAATGTGGATTCGTTGTGGTTTTCAAAGGCGCAGCGTCTTTAGTTGGTTAGTTGGCGGCGTTAAGCAATAATTTTTTGTTGCATATAATTAATTAATGCATGTCAACTGTAGCTATACGTATGCATTTGGTTCGATACATACCCAAGCTGTACTGGACCCATGGATGCACCAGCGGTCCGCACCTCATCGGTAATGAGGGCGCGCGTCATCGATTCGGTGGTGTGGTTCAGGCCGCCCTCCTGCTGAAGATTGTTGTAAAAGTTTTTGGTTTTTTTGCTTGCGTCTTTTTTCTCGTCTTTTTAAGACAGTTTGTAGCCTGATCTTTATGAGCTATATATAGTGTACATGCTTAGATTATGCGGTTAGTAGTTTGGCTGGTTAATGTCGGAATTTGGCCTCCAAATCGTTGTGGTGGGTGGGATATGTGGTTGAGGGTTGGGACAGGAGGATAATATAAAAAAAAACCATCACCAGAGCAACCATTGACCTTATGCTAATACACATACATAGAAAGACACACACACACACACACACACACACACACACACACACACACACATACAGCTATATTTGATATATAGATAAGAGAGATAACTGTACATAGAGAACAACACGGAAAATAGCCATGGAGAGAATGAGAGCGAGCGAGCGAGTCGGGTTTGGTTTGATTTTCTTTTTGCTTTTTTACTTTGACAGATAGTTTTTTGGTTTTTTGCTTATCGTTTGGTAAAATGCACAGGCTGAGTTTAGTTTTCCATTTCGGTCTTGTTGGCGGCTTGTGATCGACTGTATTCATTGAGGTTTCAATATTTACCCAAGCTTCAAATTTTGGCCCGGCTGATTGGCGCGGACGCCCTCCTCGCCCAACAGCTGCGCTTGCTCATCCTCGTTCTGGTTGTCGGCCATCTGCAGATAGCGTCGATATTTGTTTGAAGATGAGCGATTTGTGACCGATTTGTAAACCATTGGCACCGACTGGCAACACAACCGGGCGCAAAAAAACGTGTTTTGTTGTTGTTGTTGTTGTTGTGGTGTATATGATGGGGTGTCGTTTGTTTGGTTTTTGTTTTTGGTGTTGTGCATTTGCGGGGGTTTCGGGTATTTGGTTCGTTCGTATTGGGTATATTGAATTGGGTTTGCATTGATTTTTGATTGATATGGAAAATAAAACGTGAAAACAAATCATAGAATATAAACGAAAATTTTAAAACAATTAACTCTAGCTCATATATACATACTTAAAAGAAAAAGAAAAGTAATAACTGCACACATGTACACATATATATACATATAAAGAAAAATATGAATATATAATAATAACTTAAGCCGAAACTAACAAGAGAGAGATACAAAACAAAAAGGTTGTCTCGTACATCAATTTGTAAACAGGGACCGTAAAAAGCGTTTAGTTAATTTATTTTAAACTACAAAGACAATCTACGTAAAAAGCAGTGTAAAAAATAATATAATATATGATCTGAGCTAAAAAAAAAACGGAGCAAATAAGTGGAACACTATATAAATGTGTTTCCGCAAAATTTGTATAATACAACTAATAATAATTACGGTCCCTAGAATATAGTGTACGCTTAGTAGACATGTCGGGTAAGTGCTGCATATATTATGTTGTTCTGTTGTTGTATTGCGGTAGAAATTAAATAAACACTTGTGAAACTAAGAACCAAAATTGCACCATTTGTGTGTTGTCAGGCTGAGTTATTGGTTAGCAAGTTTTTGTCATATGTTAATTAGAAAATTTAGTGCCGATTGCGTTTCGGAAAGCCATCGCCACGTAGTGGAAGTCGTATATCTTATATGTCTGTTAGCTTTCGATACCTATTAGAGATGTTAGCCAACAGCAGAATGCATACCTCATCGAAGAAGACCTGCGTCTTGCGCAGTATATGCTTCAGCTCCGTCAGCTCCAAGAAGTTCCGTTTCAATGCCTCTGCATTCTGGTTGACTTCACGCAGCTCGTTCTCAAGCTTCTCAAAGGTGGCCTGCAATGGTTATGGAAGCCATAGAAGCGGAAAAGAGCATTTAAATCACAATCGGACTTGCCTCCAGGTCAATCATTTCGCGCGGCTGGGGCGCCTCGGGACTCTCGCCCGTGTCCAGCATGGGTATGCCATCCTTCTTGATCTCCTTTTCCAGATAGCGCAATTTGCGCTCCATCTCATCGCAGCGGCGCACCTCATTTACGAATTTACGTTGAAATGCATTCACGTCCGGGTTGAGCTGGGTTGTATTCAAACATAATTAAAACAAATACAAGAATATACCCGTCGATAGCCGGTTAGGAGATACCCTGTACCCACTTTACTTTCTCATAAAGTACGATCTAAGTTTAAAATATCTAAGGTTGTTGCAAATTTTTATTTTTCGAAATAAGCAGACGGACACTCTTGGTTAAAATTATTCAACTAGTGCTGCTGACATAAAATATATTCTAGGATTCGCTGATCATTTAGTTGCAACTTTATGATTATTTAATACAAGTAAATGAAAAATATTTGAAATGCGGTTAATAAACATTGGGAAGAACGGACAGACGAACGGACATAGATGGTGAATAAATTTGCATAAAATTGCAAAAAATAAAAAAAATATTATACCCTTTTCCACTGTGTACAGGGTATAAGTAAAGATAAGATCGATCAATGTCGAATTGCGCTTACATCGCGGAACTGAACCAGTCCTAGTTCGCCGAGCTCCGAGACGCAGGCATAGGCTGCTTCGCTCTGCAGGAAGAGCTGACAGAGAGCCATCTCCTCGCTCCGGAATAATGAACCCATGTTGACAGCTCAGCGATCGATACCTAATTAACGGTGGTTGCGAATGGTAGGCAGAAAAAGTGGGAATGAAATTAAAGCAAATCAATTGAAATATATGGAAACAAAATATATCACTGGGTTATAATTATAAATAGCAATGAATCATTGAATATTTATCGATTTTGCACGTAAATGTAATCTATAAATTACTCCAAGTCTTTGTTTTTTTTTTCATTTTTTTTCAACGCCTCTTTTGTTTTGGAGTGTGAGATTGGCTTGATTATACATATATATTTAATACGCTAGAGCTGCATGGAAATCTGCGACGATTTATTGATTTTTCATTTGTGTGGCAGATATAAAGAAAGTGCTGCGTTGCACGGCTGCCGCTTTCGTTGGACATTTCACCGCAAGTGTTGCCACTATTAGTTGTTCGTTATAAAAAATAAGTTGGTGATTTATTTTATATAGTCTTACAATATGTTTTTATTGCCGATAACTTAAACTTGCACAGCGCACAACTTGCAATCACCAATTTCTTTTAATTTCTTTTGTCACACCAACAGTGTGACCGACTTTTGTTAGGAGAAGAATCCCGATGTAATAGCACTTTCTTACTAGTGCACCGTTCACTTCCACGTCCAAATAGTATCAAAATCACAAGTTAACAGGGAGGGGAAATAGTAACATTAAAAATAAACGCGGGCTCTGCCAACTCATTTTTATAAAATTTGTAGTATTTTTTGAAACTGGTAATACATTTTTTATACTGTTAACGATTTCAAATAACCAAAAATGTGTCTTCCAAAATGGAATCAAGGGATTTTATATTATTTAATAGTTTTGATGTTAAAGTTGTGTTGTTTCAACTATAGGGAGACAATATTAAGGAGTCCCTGGACGTCGATATTGACCGATACCAAACGATACCACATGCAAAAGGACTATTAACGTTCAACACAATGATAATATTGTTAAGCCTTAACATTGTTAAGCACTCAACAAAAACACATAATTAAAATACATAAAGCAGCCGAAACGCTTTGGCAAAGGAAACTGATTAATATGCAATTATATGTTAATTAATTTGTTACATTATTTTTGCCTCTAGAATTTATTTACATTGGAAGTAGTTGCTTAGTGATGTGCAGACATGTGCAGTGTTCTGATGTCAGACTAAGAGCCAGAACTAGTTCCAACGATTGGCAGCATGAGCTGTAGCATGTGGCGCGTACTTTTAAATATATTTGTAACAATAGGCAGATCCAGCAAAAATTATTAACAATTGTGAATCGGAAAGAGTATTTGATTGTATATGTATGTAATATATAAATACTATATTTAGTTTTGCACGTGTATTGGACTTTTGTCAGGCTTAAGTGCTGTTAATCGTATTGTTTTTAATTGTTTGGAGGACATGCAAATTTGCAGGTCAATTAACATTAGTTTTAATTTGCATTTGTTATGTACGTAGTTAATGAATGGCCAACGTTGCAGCTCTGAAGTGTTTAATAACACCATCACGCCTTCCGCTCTTCCGCTTTTTTATGTGCGCTCTTAAGCATAAAGAGCGGGGGCGCCGGCAAGTCCTTGGATTCACACACAAACGAAGTTCTAACAGAAGCAGCGTCGATGACAACGACGACATACGACGATGGGAACAGAAACCCGATGGCAACATTTTGCGTTTGGTCTACGATTCAGTGTGAATTTGTAACTCGAGAGCGCCAGAACGATTGCGGCAAAAGGCTCGGTAAATGGTTTAGGCAAATATTAAACCAACAGCAGCAGCAGCAGACCAACAAAAACAAGTGAATAGGCATAGAGAAGTGAAAAGTGGAGATGTTCAATGTAGAAAATTGAATGCTAGCCGCTGTTTCTGTTTTCGCCACTATTTGATACTCGTCCCGTGCCTGCCTGTGTGTGTGTGTGTATATGTATGTGTGTGTGTGTGTGGGTCAGTGTGCCATTTTGCGATCCACCAAAATGAATCAGACAACAAAGGCAACATTTTTGTAATTGAAAAATTTACTGCTGGTTACATATGCGCGAGTTGCCGTTGTTGTTGCTATTGTTGTTGTTCTTGCCATGGTTCGGTTTCTGGCAGGCACCGCACCGCGCAACCCCCAAAAGTATGCTATGCCACAAAACACAGCATAGCCAAAAAAACGAAAAGAATAGAAAAATCAATCCCTCCCACTCGCACAAAGTAGCAGTTAATTTTCGCTATATAAAATTTGTTTCTAAAAAAAAGTACATCAAAGTTTTTGCTGATAAAATACATATAAAAACGGTGGCAAATAATTGGCTAAAAGATTTACCACAAAAGCCGAACCAAATGAAAAAGAGCAAAGCTCTTTGCCACGCTCTGCTTTACATTGGGACCGCTCCCAAAAAAAAAAAAAAAAAACTTGAATATATCAACAACAAGCAGCGAATAATAATGGAAAGAACTGCCTAAAAAATACAAAAACAAGTGCAGGCACAATTTTCTAAATTTATTTCTTGATTTTATTGTCGTTCTTTATATCAGGATAACTAGAAAGATAATAAATAAATAATATTAAAATGTTTTGTTTATAGTAAAAGTAATATTTTTCCTGTTTTTGGTTATTCTATATATTTTCCAGTTAGGTTGACATTTTGCTTTTGGCTCTGGGCGCGACCTACTTAAGCTTAGGGTGAAGGTCTTTTTGTTTTTAGTTGCAGTAAGTTAATTAGCTGTGCAAATTATTGAAAATTTCCACACAAAAGTCTTAAATTAAATAAGTGCAAATGGGCAACGAGGTCGTCTATAAATCAAATTGGAGCCGATCTCTCTTAACGAGCGCTGATTGGTCGGCCAGGTCACAAATAGTTGTACTTTACAGTTATTTAAATGCTGTGCTTTGTTAGATCTAGTTAAAGGTGTTTAAGAGTAAATCTTAAACGGTCTATTTTGCCCGGCTCTTGATTCAATCAAGGCATTCACACACACACACACGCTCACACACACACATACAAACACGCGCGCGTGAAGTGTAAGACTTGATTGTAAAATTGGGTTTATTGTTGCGGTGTCAATTGAAGCAGTGCCACGTTCCTGTTAGGTGAACCCCCCACCGCCCCTGTTTGCTCATGAGAGTGATGATTTCTGCGCCTTGGCGAGACGCATCCCAGAGACAGATTTAGTTGCAAGCAATCGCGGCTGGCGTAAACATGACAATGCTGCCACACAGCACTATGGGGCATATAAAAACATTTGTGTAAAAACTATTTAAAAAAAAACGTGTACTTTAAAATTAACTGCCCTGAACTCGTAATTCCCTATAGCTGCCAAAATTGTTTAAATCCAGTTAAAAAATTAAGTTTTCCACAAATACTACAATTATATAAAATTAGTAAAAAAAATTGTTATTTAATTTAATTGAAAAATGTTAATGTTCTGTTAACAGCAGCTGTGTTTACAGCACCAATCTTAACAGATTTGGATGCGGTTAAAATCTGTGGTATGCAATATTGCTAGTTTATATCAGACTAATTTATTAACATCAAAAGTTGTTTACGGACCCTTTTAAGGACATTTTTGCTAGAAAAACGGTGTGAAATGAGCTGGTTAAATATATACATATAAAAATACATGCATGCGTATAATTGTTATTGTGTGATATATTTTCGTGCAGTGTAGTGCTAATCCTTTTTTATAACGGCTTTATCCTTACATAAGGATTTGCGCAAATATTTGTATCAAGTCAAAGGCAAAACAAAGTGCAACTACAACAATTGTAACAATAAACGTGTTCAGCAACAACAACGACTTCATCCACAATAAGCCCATCAGAAATAACAACCACAAGAGGATTAAGCAAATCTGGCTGCACACAAATGCAGCGCCTACTGTAGGTGCGTATAATAACAACACCAATACATACACACAACTATACTCATAGATTAATTAACAATAACAAAAAAGAACAGAAAGTAAGCAAAGAGCAAAAGCACTCAAAGTGACACCAATAAAAAAGAAGCAAAGAAAAATGCGAATACAAACATCAAAAAGGGCGTGTTGTGTCTTCAGCTGCTGCTGAGAGCAGCTATGCATGTATGTGTATGTGTGTGTGTATGCGTGAGTGTGCTTTGTTGTTGTTTTTGCTCCGTTGCTGCTGCCGTTGCTTTGACTTTGGCTTCGGTTGCGCCTCTTTACTTTGTGCGTAATAAAATTGATGATAAAATAAAAATGGATAATGGGCGATTTTCGGCAAAGAGACTAAAGCGAACTGTGTTTACCCGCTGCGCCCACTCCACTCCACTCCACTCCATTTGCCACGCCACGAAGTTCACCAACCAAAGGGAAGCTGTGTGTTTTTGTGGTTCAAGTCTACAAAAGAGTATTCCATATTTACCTCACGCTCTGGGCGCGCTCTCTTTCTTTGCTGCTTTGTTATACTCTCTGTTGATAGCACAGCACACTCTGTGTGGGAGCGGGCTACGGTTGGGGTTGGGCTGGGGGATAGGGTAGTGTACTGCTGATAAGAATGCTGCACAGTTGTTAATGGTAACGTGGCGGGCGCGTTTTTAACTTGCCTAAAAATTGCAGAATTTTAATCACGATAATGCGCACAGTATAAAAAAATACCAAACATAGAGTTTGCTGTGGCTTGTCGAATATCTTATACCTTATACTTATTTAAATAATTAAATTGTTTATATAATAGTTTTATTATATTTACTAGAAATTTTTTTTAAATTTTATTAAATATAATACATTTATTTTAAAAACTTATTATGTTATTTTCATAGCATTTTTAACTTTCCCAATGAACATTTTTTTAAGTGAATTTAATATTTATTTATCAAATTAAATTTGTATTTTATTTTTGACCCACTGCTCCTTATCAATTATTTATTATTTGATTTTGTTGAATATATTTGATTAATATAATTAGAGAAACGTTCAGATTGACAAATTAACTCCTAGAGGACCCTTTTCAATACATTCATAGAAAAATGTAAAAGAAAAAATACAGTTAGTATGTTTGATGCTGTTATATGAAGGAAACATATATTTATTTTATAGACAACCAAATTTGGGAAAATAATAGTATAAGATATATAAAATTCGTATTTCTTAAAATGTCATTCCCAAATAAACCACAGTTAAACTCAGTGCTAGGGTATACAGACACACACACACAGCTATTGTTGTTGTTGTTGTTCTTGTTGTTGTTGTCTAGGGTTTTGGCCATTAACATAGCGCACGTAGCCTCATGGCCAAATGAAAGCTGGCTATGTCGTATGCCTGTTCGCATAATTTGGCCATAGTATCGCATTTAGCTAGGTTAATTACCGAACATCGTGTTGATAGCTTAAGCGTTTCATGGGCCAACATAATTTGGCCAACGCATCCTTGAGGCAATTTTTAAAACGTCGCGTTGCCAATGGCAATCGAAAGGCAAAGCCAGAAGGCGGTCACAATACATAGAAACAGCAGTGATAAGGTTAAATATTTAATAGGTTTTCCACTCAGTCAGTCAGTCAATCAGTCAGTCAGTCAATCAGTCAGTCAGTCATTCAGTCAGTCAGTTGTTTTATCTGCCTGTCTGTTTGCTTTCGTCTCTGTCAACGCTTAAGAAAAGTTGTTGTTTTGTGACTTGATTATTGTTGTTGTTGTTGTTGTTGCCTAGGGTGTGGCAATAATGGCAATGACAATAACAATGCCACAATGCCAGCACAGTTTAGAAATAAATTAAAATTTCATTCAAGTGCTTTTCTGACAAAACTTTCTTAATTACAAATGTATTGCTGCTGCTTTTCTTGTCCTTAAATGTTGTTTGAAGGAGTTTGGCACCAGACGTGCCCAACGTTGCGCCTGCAAGTGGGCTATAAATTGTTTTCAAAGAAAATCATGTAAATTGCAATTGTGGCTGCTGTCTAAAAGCATGCGCTAAATATTTTTAAATAGTTTTATAGCCATGGTTTTCTTCGATTTGATAGTCCTGTGCGGATTTCGCTGCCACAACCACACACACACTCACACACGCACACACACATTTTTGTAACATTTATAACTGTGTTGATTGTTGTCTCATTGCCCAATGGCTTAAAAAAAACACGGCCACACAGTAGGCCACGCTCAGAAAAAAAACGCAAATGGCACAGTAAGCACAAAAAGCTAAAATCAACAATAGCAGCAGCAACAACAGCAACCACAGGGTGCCAAACAAAAGCAACAAGCATTGCACACACACACACACACGCATTCAAATACCCTTAGATGAAAATAAGAGTGCTCTAGTAAGGCATGCCTCATAAGCAGATACCCTTTAGTCAGCTGGAATAGCTCTGAGATTTTTTGGCGTTCCTTATTTTTTTTCCTTTAATTTTCTCTAATGTTTTCAACAATATCTGGTCTTATTCGATTCAATTGCTATACATTTTACAGAGTACAAATAACTACCTTTTACAAGATTTAATAAGAACGAGTGTACATATATATTAAATTTTATATTTGAAAATATTTCTAAATGTTCAATACAATGCATCAGACATTAATCGCTTTTTTTGAAATATTTCTATATGTTCAATGCAATGCATCAGACATTAATAGCTATTTTTGTTTACCAAGTAGGATAATATAGGGAGTAGCTGCATATAGAAGTATATATAGCTTCCAATTAAAGGTCTGTAAAGGTTTATACTTCAAATGTTACCTTCTTCTGTCATTTGTTTAGCTGAAGTATACCCTATTCCGATCAATTTTTAATGGGTACAAAGAAATAAAAACCCACACGCACAGACGAACAGAAACCTGGTCGGTTTTGGAGCGCACTTGGCGTGCACTTAGATGAAAATGACAGCAGAGACAACAACAGCAATAACAATGGGAACGGCAACAACAGCAACAACAACAACAACAATAAACACCAACAAGCAGGCATGTCGAGTAATGACAGCAGTCGCATTTAACAATGGGGCCACTGGCTAAGCAGCGACCACGCCCACTCAGGCTGCCAGCGGCGAGTCTGTCATTCATTCATTCAGTCATTCATGCACTCCACTTGTGCAGCACTGGACGCATCCAGCTACGGGGGGGGGGGGGGGGGGGGACAACGGGGGGGGCCTGGGTTGTTGTTGCTGTTGTTGGAGCAACACACTTAAGTGGTCGCTGAGTGTGTGCTACGTTTTGTGTGTGTTTTGCTACTTGTTTATGAATAAAAAATAGTTATTTGCAAAACGTTTAGCGGCAGAAGGAGAAGGAGTGCGGCATTAACGCCAAAGGCAAATATAACCATTTCGCATATGTGCATGTGTTAGTGTATTTATAAAGCAAGTAGTTTAGGGCTGATACCTTTGTCTTCTTCCTTTTTGCTTTTTTTAATTAAATGTCAAAAAATGACGCTGTGCGCAATAAACGAGCATCTTTATTTGTTTCTCTATGGGTGTGTTTATGCTCGTGCGTGTGTGTGTGTGTGTGTGTATGTGTGGCAATTCAATTGACGGCCTCCGGCCGCAGAAGCGCACACGAGAGTGCCATAAAGCGGCCTACTGCGATGAGCCCAGATAATTGTTACGTCATTAAGCGGTGTCTGCAAAAAACATTTACAAAAAAAAGCCAACATAGAAGAGAATAAAAGAAACTACACACAGGAAATAAATACTTGTCCAAACAAAAAGTGTAGTCTACTTTGCAGCGTTTTACAATTAATCACAAATTTGTTGCGACACATGCGACAAGGCGTAAACAAGCCAAGCGAATTTTTGGGCGTGTGGCAAATGGCAAAAGGTAAAAGTAAAAACAAAATACCAACAACAACTGTTTGTCCTTATAAAAAAGGGCGATGTTAGCAGCAGCAGCAGCAGCAGCATCAGCAGCAGTGGGAGTTAGCAGCCGTAGCATAGAAAAATTCGCCTTTTTCCGACTCTTTGAACGCTTTACTTCGCCACTCTTATTCGTTGATGTACGGCGAACTGCGCAGGCGCGCGCTCTCTCTCTCTCTCTCATTCTCCCTCTCTCTTGCTCAGTCTCTCTTGGACGCGCTCTCTCGTTAAAGCCACGGCTTTGCTCTTACGCCTCGTTTATTCGTGCTCTCGGTGTGTGTTGTTTTTGTGCGCTGCTTTTTTGGCAATGTCAATGTAACTTTTATCCAACTGCCGCTTCAGTGGTTTCTTTTACTGCAGCAGCAGCAGCAGCAGCAGCAGAGTCTCTGCCTTTGCCTCTGCCCCTGCCTCTGCTACTGAGTCAGCCTCATCCTGCGTCGTTTTAGGCGCTGATTTAAATGCTGCTGATAAGGCGGCATTATGATTCGAACAGTTCAGCTACAGCCGTCACATAACACGTTCAGCCTTGTCACTGCCTGTATGTGTGTGTGTGTGTGTATGCATGTGTGTGTGTGTGAGTAGTTGTAGATGTGCCTTCAGGCGCATAAGTTTACAATTGACTTTTAACGATATGATATACACATGCGTTTGTATGCGTGTGTGTGTGTGTGTGCGTGAATTTATGTTTTATCATTTATTGTTAGTGGAACGTGCAGACGTCAGCTCAGCCCCAGCCACGCCCCGTGTCGCCTATGCTGTGCGCCGCCATTTTGTTGCCAAGTTGCCTGTGATTGCTGTTGTTCTTGCTGCTGTGATAATATGCTGCGCCTTTGTTTTGCCAGCTATAAAAATTGGTTGTAATTTAGTCGTGTGTGGCACTGTTGTGTCTGTGTGTGTGTATGTGTGTGTGTTTGTGTGTGTTGTTGTTATTGTTAAGATTGATACACGTTGCGCTTTGTTGCTTCGTCTGTTTATGTCTGCGCTTAGGTCTACGGCTTGCCAATTAATTCCATTGATATGCGTGTTTCATTCTTTTCTGCCCTCTGCTTGGGGCTTACATAAACCGCTGTATGAATTTGCATTGCATACTTTGCGGCTGGTCGCAATTTGCATAGCCTTTTGGCAATTATGGAGGATTGTTACGTGAGCGGCATAATTGACCAGCTAGTCGAAAGGCTCTTCAGCCACGAATCGTATATATACATATATATTTATATATATGGTTTTGTATGTATTTATGCATTTTTATTATACTGCCAATTACAAATGCAATTCGATGCGTTGGCAAACTTATGAAATTTGCAAACATTTAATTTACCCTCAGCGATTGCAAACAGGCTGGGATCATTGCCAGACACTGCCTTTAATGCGGCGCCAATCCGGATTTGCACCCAACTCGAGTTGGCTGGCAGCAGTTGCTCTACTTCGCTAAATTCACATTTCCCTCAATCTCTCTCACTGCTACTCGTTTTCTCCATTTCATTACAGGCAGCAATTTCAACATTGGAACAAAAGACCTTTCTTCTGTTCTTTGATTATTTTTTTTTTCAATTTTTTGGTACAACTGAAGCAATTAACTGAAAATGTAGCGCTGGCAAGGACATGGCCAAAGTGGAACAGCAAATGCCATGTGATGCAACGAACATAAATGTAAGTATGAGAAATGCATGTTGGCGTGGGTGGATATTATGTGTGTGTCTCTGTGTCTGTCTGTCTGTGTGTCTTGGCTAATTGCCTTGGTTATGCGCAGCAGCAAGAGTCAATAGAGACATAGACATAGAGAAAGCAGCGAAAGCAGACAAGGCGCCACAGTTGCCACGGCTGAACCAACTTGAAAGCGCAATTCAGTTCCATTTGCTTTCAATTTGCCGCAGTCACGCGTTAATTCCGCTGCCCACAGCTTCTCCTCTCCGGCTGCTTCTTCATCAGTCTATCCGCCTGCCTACTGTAAAACATATATGTGTGTGTGTGTGTGTGTGTGTGTGTGGTTGGGTGGGTGTGGATGTCTGACTTTATTGGCATTGGTTTGGGTATCGGTTGCCTGGCTAGTCCTGCAGGCATTTGGCATTCTCATCGCTTATCCTTATTTGCGGGACAGTCTTTGTGTGCTCCACTAATGACTGATCCGAATGCAGCACACGCCTCCCAAGTGCACACAACGAGTCCGGATGGGTGGGTGGGGCGACTTGGTAGTCTATTTGCCTGTAGGGCGCACACTTATTAAATATGCGCACAGATTGAATATATTTTCACTTTCAACATTATTATTTTGGAACTTTCATGGGCTTTTTGCCAAAAAATATCGAATTCGAAATATCTCTTCATAATGTGTTTTTTGAGTATATAGGGTTTGTGGAAATACTATCTTAACTTTCGTTCCGTTTGCACGTCATATTCGTAGCAATTGAGACTATAGACATAAAACTGGGAATATATCATCTTGGATATCCGTGTCAGATACAATATACTCTTTTTCGACTGGCATCTAACGACCTCCTCTAAAGTACTTTTTTAAAAAAAGGTTAATAAAGTAAAGGAACGTGACTAATGGACCAAATTTATATGTCTTTGGGGCGGGTAAGCCCCAAAATTTTGCAAATACTTTTCTGATATTGATCAGTCAAAACTTTCCACGGCCAAATATAAAAAATCAAAACATTTCCAAACTTTCACCAGGCTGCAACATTTAACATTACAAATGGGTAATAATATTTAAAACTTTTGTGCAAATCTATGTAACATGCAGAATGACCATTTCCAAACTGATAAATTATATATATTCTTATTTAGCATCAACCGCTAAGTCAATTTCTCCAAAACCTTCTGTCTGGCCGTCCGTTCAGAAACTTTTAGGATTATGGAGTATAAACTTTTCGAATGTAGACTGAAAGTAGTATATTGGATTTGTATAATGTCTGTCATGCTGTCCCTCTGAATACATACATACATGTACTTATTTTCTTCAGACAACGTGTTAAGATTTTTGTGCCACGCTTACTAGGTGGCTGGCAATTCGATAATAGGCCGATACACCCCGAATCACAATTCGATAAAGGATAAATATTTTAATCGATTTTGCTCGTCACAAATAGTATAAAGAACAACATTTAACCTGAATCTGAGAAGGAAAATTATATGTCAAAAATGTAGAAATTGAGACAAATTTGGACATATAAAGTTCTCCGACCCATAGGTCTCATATTTCGAGTACCCATAAATTAGTCAAAACTGAACCGATTTTCATTTATGATGGCTTTCTGTTCATAATTTTTCATTTAGATTGATTCTACAATTAAATTCAATCCATTTTTAAAAGAAAAAATTTTTGGTTTTTTTTTGGAAAAAAGCATGTAGAGAAAAATTTGGTCATGTAAAGTTCTTGGACCCAAAGAACTCATATTTAAAACCCCCATAAATTAGTCAAAACTGAACCGATTTTCATTTTTATGTTCATGATTTTGTAATTAGGTCGATTATACATTTAAATTTGATGCTTTTGTAAAAATTTTTTTTGATTTATTTTGGAAAAAAGGATGTACTATTGTAAAATTTCAAACTTCGCAAATCGCGAAAAAATTCAGACTGACTGAAAAAAATACTCTATTGCATTTGGACTATCTTTAACAGAGAAAGTTTTCAAGCAACAGATTTAACGAGGAACATTTTCTACGGCACTTATCACATTATGTTGTGAGATTGAAATTTGATTTGCTTTTTAATGTAACGTAGCTGGGTAGACTTTGTGCAAAGTCCTGTCCAAGTCACTTTTACAACATTTACGTGATATTCTTTAGCTGCTTGGCTAATGCTGTTGCTAGGTGGCAAAGCACAACAACGTCAGCATCCTGGCCGAGGACAATGGCAAAGTGGAAATGCTGTCGACAGCAACGATGTTTAATAGTAAAGCTCAGGTACAAGATTGTAAGCACACAAGAACGTCAGGCGCTGCAGGACATAGCAGCAGCAGGATAACACCGTAACGGCACAAAAGCCAAAACACAAATGCACCACATTCTTTTGGGCGGTGACGCTTTTGGTGGCTCCACAACGGGCTAAACGAGCTCCTTTTGCGTTTGCAGCGGAGGCGGTTGCTGCATTTGAAGTGCCAGGCAATGGAGCATTTAATCGGAACGAGGTGTTTAGAAGTGGGCGTGGCAGTGGACATAACATGCCCGGCGGTAGCGGTGCTAAAGTTAACACAAAGGCAGTTGCAAAGCTGAGGCGTTGGCTTGTCTTTAACGAGGTAACGAGCACCGCAACGGGTGCTGTGGCATCTGCAACTGTGTGTGTGTGTGTGTGTGTGTGTGTGACCTTATTTGCATGTGACACACACGGCCCACACGTGTCATGGATACCTGAGCCAGTTGCTTGCCTCGGTCCGCGCGCATTCATGCATTCGTTGGCCAAGTCTTCAGCTCTCAGTTTTCAGTTTTCAGTTTTCCGTTGGCTGTTGGCTGTTGGATGTTGCCGGTACTCATATATCCGTATAACACATGCATCATGTGACACGGCACGTAGACTCGTAATAAATTTGGAATTATGTGCACATTTCGTGCCTTTGCTGCTGCTCTCAGTGCTGGTCGAGGCCGAAGGCCAAGCTATTTGCAACTTGCACTTTGATTATTTATGTTGCATGCGCCCATTCGTAACACTGCATCATATATACACATTCACATAAATACACGCGTGTGTATGTGTATGTGTGTGTGTGTGTATTGCCATTTTTCAATTTAACCCGCACACAAAGGCCAGGCCATGAAAATGGATTATGTTTGCCTGTCAAGGATATCATCCAGTTGGTTATCCCGTGACAGCCACTATCAGCATGTCAGCATCGAAATTCATGTGGCACTTGTTTGGCCATATCAGGAAATAATCCAATACTGGCAATGCCCATAAATGTTGTCCCCCGCTGGCTAATTGCCCTCATTAAAGCAGCATTCATCGAGCTGCTGTCAGATGCATTTACCAATTGCAACTGCAACTGCAACTGGCAACTGCAACTGACAACTGACAGATGCAATTGATTTCAACTCATGTTTGATTCCCAGCTCGGCAGGCAATTCGATTTACATTCCTTCCTGCTGTGCTGTATTCATACATTTGTGCCTGCCACAAATAATAGCTCACATATTGTAAATTCCAATATTTGCAACAATTTCAAGCTCTACAAAAGGTTATTTCATTTGATTACTTTTGCTTAATTTAGGCTATTGTTTTTGTAATTAAACAGGAGTAAGAACGTTGCTTACGGCTCACATTAGTCGAAAATAGTTTTAATTATCATGCAAATTTTGGAAAAATAACGATTTTTGTAATTTTTGGATGTGTTGGACTTAATGGAAGTTAAGAGATAATCACAAATTTTGGACAGAGTTTTTCACGTTTCTTTGATTTTTGTAGTCACAATTTGTAAGACAGCTTTCGGATTTTAAAGATTGCTTTTCCTTTTACAAATGTAAAATACATCAAAATTAAGATTATCTTAATGCATTTACATCCAATTTTGTTCCTCTTAAACCTTTTAAGCCTCGTTCTTATCAAATTTCTTGTAATTGCTCTGCGACTCGTCTAGCTGCATTCAAGATTCCGACCCTGGTTTTTGCAACATTAAGCACAAGGTGAGGCTAAAAAAACAAAAAAATATAAAAAAAAATGACAGCAGCGTTAAATGCGATTTATATAATGTGGCAAAATGTTGGCAAATGCAAAGTGGCAGGCAGCCCACCTACCCGCTAGCTGCCTGATATTTCAGCAGAGAAATTGATTTAATTTAATGCTGGAATTGCATTATATTTGCTGACTTGGCTTTAATTCCATTAGCGTTGTTTAATGGCATTACTTGGCGAACCAATTTTAATGCTGGTCAATGGAGACACACAGATACACACAGACACACATGTGTGGTATTTGTTCGCAACTTTATCATAATTATTGCTGGATACAAATGCAGCATGCGGCTTGCGGCATGCGGGCGCGGCTGTTCAGCTTCATTGATTTGGCATTGCATAGCTGGCCAGGGTTTCCGGGGAGCGTGTTGCGAGATTTTGGCAGCCAGTAAATGGCATTGGGGTTTGCTAGCTGTCCACCGAAAAACAGCAAAATTTGAAAGGCAACAACAGCAACAACAATTTTAAACAATTTCGTTTGTGCCACACGGCAAAAACGTTGAATGGAACGAAACGGGCGAGGTGGCGGTGTGCGAGAATGCGGGTCAGAATGGCATTCTAATCGGATTTTGTTGCAGCTGTGGCCAGAGCTGCCAGCGCAAAACAAAAGCTTTGCCAGCAAATTGATATCGAGAGCAATTTGGCGCCGGACAGCTGTTGGTTAGAGTAGGTGTGGTTTAAGGTATTTCAATTTGAGTTCTCTGGCAAACGCTGCGTATGCGCAATTGCATAATCTTTAAAACTTCAATTTGATCGCACAACGTTTGTAAGTCATTTGGCAAGGACTCTGTCCTGCAGCCTGACGTTGATGAATACAGCCACGGCGATAAATTCAATTACAAGAGGCAGCCAGCATGGACTATAACTCAGCGCCAAACTGACAGAGATGGAAGAGGAGGGAAACTCTTTACTTCCCACTTTATATATATATATATTTATAGAAATATATATACAGTTAACTATGGCTTGTAAAGTGTTGCCTGGGAATTGTTAGAGAGCCGCAGACACGCACAATGAAATGGCACATGAAAACAGTTAAAAAGCAAGCAAGCCAAGAAAAAGGCAAACAACATGAAATAAATGCAATAAATTTTAAACATAGAGATGATAAATTGCTCTGGGATTTCGGCTCAAAGTGCTGCCAATGCCGAGCAGCTGCCTGAAGGCAGTCAGCCAGCCAGCCTTCCCCGCCAGCCAGCCACGAATCCTGCTCAACATTTTTACAATTTGTTTGCGGCTTCACTTGTCCCTCGCTTGCCACCACTTTACATCTCTCTCACTCATCACACCAGCGTTTGGGCCACATGTGTCTGTATATTGTTGTTGGTTTTTTTTTTATCTATTCGGCCCCATGCTTTCCTGTCGTTATTTAATTCTCTCTCGCTTTGAAATTGATTTGACGCTTGGCTTTTATTTACTTTGCTACCAAATTTGCTATTCGCATCCCGTTTGACACGTCGTCCCCAAGTCAACTTTGTCTGTGAGTTGCACGGCAAAAGTTGCATTCAAACTCCCACGTAAAGCTGCTTAAGTCCTCTCCCAGTTATAGTTGCTGTTGATATGCAAACTTTTTCTTTCAGCTGCGTTTGCAGCTGTCGCCAAATGTAATTCGTAGTTTTAAACTTATCATCGCGCTTGTATCTTTGCAGAAACTTCAAATATTCCGTGATTAGGACGTGGTGTACCCAAGCGCTCTAAATGCAGACGATATGGTGAGTATGACTGAATTATAATCTAAAATCTAAAAGCATAAACAATTGCAAGCAAGAACTTTTGCCCAACTGGCAGGCAGCGAAAAAGCATTGCCTACTTTTAGGGGCAGCAATCGCATGGGGCAAAAGATGAGTGAGTGCTGCATATAGTTATTTCTCGTTGATATGCAGCTCAATCCCATTGCTGTTGTAGCCTCGTGACTAGTAAGTTGTACCAGCTGCACGCTCGCACAACAAGCACACATACACAATGCACACATAGCTCATGCATTACGCATACGCCGCATATGCCCTGAACTATTAGCAAGCACATTGCATATTTATGCACTGAAGTATTTGGAATGTGCAATGTGCATTGCATAGCAAACAGGCTTTAAGAGCCATGCTTACACACACACACATACACACATAACCACACCCACTGAGCGGACAGACAGATTTATGCTTGTTTATAAATATAAGTTTTAGTGTGCGAGCTCACAAAAGGCTGCACTAAGTTTTCTAATTAAAAACTACAAATTATTGTGAAGCACACTAAGTGGCTTTTTACACACACCCCGCACACACGCACAACCTTCATATTCTTTGCAATTTAAGCTCTGTGTGGCAACAAAAGCCAAATTTAAATTACCATTTGTCAAAAAGGCAACAACAGCAGAAGCAGCAGCAGTCACAGCTCACACACGCACACGCACACACACTTACCTAGTGCACTGTATCGTTTCGCTAATTTTCACAGGCAGCAGCTGATGATAATGATGATTGCAATGATGCTGTTGACGATGATAATGAAGTTGTGCCTTGACTTTGGCTTCGTTCTGTGTCCTGCATATTACATACGGCTGCAACTCGACAGGCTCAACAGTCAGACAGGCAGGCTGCCAGTGTAGCTTGCATGACTGCATGCCACGCCCACTTGCTGGTGCGCCATCGTAATGCATTTTATTTTGAGCTGCATGTGAAATGCAATGCAGCAAAATGTCTGCGCAAAAAATGCGAAAAACTACAGCAGTCCAAATAAATATTGCATATACATTTATTGCACTGGTTGAAAATATATCTACGAGAACAGTTAAAAAGTTTAACGGCCTATGCATTCATACGCACCGTTATTCCTTGCTGCTAATCTTGTTGTTGATGCAGCCTTAAGCACTTGTTTGCAACTGGCTTTCGGTTTGTGACCGCCGCAGCAGTAATTTTAATCCAGACAGCAGTCCCTCAGTCCCTCAGTCAGTCAGTCCGTCAGTCTGTCAGTCCGTTAGCCAGTTAGGCAGTCAGTCAGTCAGTCAGTCAGTCAGTTAGCCCGTTGTGCTTCTGTCTGTCACAGTCTCCTCGCTCTCACCAATTTATGCAACGAACTCGCGGGTGTTGAAGTGTGCATAACAACATAGTATGTGTTGTTGTTGTTGTTGTTGTCTTGGTTCCAGCTGCTGCTGCTGTTGTTTAGTGCAGTTTTTGCGCTGCTACAGCCACCATTTGTTTCAGGCATCCATTTCCCATTCTTTTTATGCATTGTTAGAGTATTTTCACATGCTTACAATCTTTTCAAAGCTCTTTGGAACAGAAAGCATAAAGCTAACTAAAAATATTGATAGCAAAAAACTATTGAAATAAATCGAGTTAAAAAACAACTGCCTCAAATATTCCATTTTATATAGACACTTTCTAAGATTAAGAATAAGTTGTAAACGCAGAGATAGACAAAAAATCATTTGATTTATTCTTTTTTTTTTTTGTTACATTTTCATACGAAAAGTAAATGGAAAAACTTCGAAGTCAGCGGGTCTTAGCAAACAGAAAAACTAAAACGCAACCGTTTAGCCGAGCGTCTTATAAAATGGAGGTTAAATGTAATTTTCTTTCCTCTAAGCTCGTTAAGCCATTGACTGCGAGCACCTTTCTATTATCAGGTTGCTACTTGCTTGACGGCGATTTTTCCCTTTTTGTTTGCAATTTCTTTAGCTTCGTTTTATCCTTAAATAGAAGTATAATAGCCATGGATACAGCTATTCTCAGTAAACAATAAAGAGTAAATGCAATGTTGCTGTCAATGATGATGCTATATAATAGTCTGGTATTCATGGAAGATTATATAGTTTATACACTCGTGTACGATGTGAAAATCATTTGTGCAATGTCCGTCATGCTGTCCGTCCGTCAATGTAGGTAACTAGAGAGTCAAATAGGTTAGGTTCTTAGATAGATGAAAAACTAAATATTTGGCAAAATTTGTAGTTTTGTTTTTGTTTAATCTTATTATTCACCATTGCAAATTGTGTTAAGATTTAAATTCTATGTAAATTTCGTGTCGTACGATGTATCAGTGAGAGTATTTACAATTCGGTGTACAATAAAAAGTCTCTCTTTCGCTTACAAATTTTTTTTGCGCCACTTTTTGCGATGCTTATTTTGTAGTCTCTGAATTTCAGCGTTCACTTTGAAGCGCTTTAGTTCCCTCTAATTGGCTGTGGCTGCCTTTTAATTTTTCTCGGTTCTTTTTTCCATTATTTTCCATTTTTGCATTCAGAGTGGCAAATGCATTTGGAGCAACAGCAGAAGCAGCTGCTGCGGCTGTGGCTTCAACTTTAAGCGAGCGCATTAAAACGCAAAGAGTGCTGACTGACAAATTGCCCAGCTGGACGGGGACATAATTGCACTCGAAATGTTTTCATGCATGTGGGCGTGTCTGCCTAAGTGTGTGTGTGAAAACTAATTGCAAAAATGGAAATGCAAATGGAAAAGAAAAAGCAGCAATAGTCAACACATGAAATAGAAACATTGTGTGCACATGCACTGCGCAAACATTCAAAATGACAAAACAAATGTCATTTCATTTGGTTTTTGTTTTATTTTTATTTTTTCTCACCGCGTGCTCTACGCTCGCTGCAATTAAAATTCCCAACTTTCTGTTTGTGTCTGTCGTATGTGTGCTATATTTGCTAGCTGCATATTTATGTGGTAACTAAATTGCTGCATTCGCATTAAAGGCAGCAGAGACTGCGAGAGGACTTGTAACGTTTGCTGTACGCTTTCAGTTCCTGTTGCTTCAATTACTTCAATTATTTAACAAGACGTATATTTATACTGTATATTAATTAAAAAGGTTTCAGAGGGAAGTATATATTTTGCTTTTGACCTTAACTATACAGTGCAACATTATATTAACTCATTTGTATTTATAATATGCCATAGTTGCCATCGCTTTCTTCTTATATTCTTCACTATTTCTCTCTCTATATAGAAACTTTATAAATACACACACAAATTTGTAATTGTTGTATATTTTAATATACATAAGATATGTGTTTGCGCAATTCTGAAATGGCTACAGGACATCTGTTAGTCGAGCACGCATTCTTACTTGTCACAGGTGCGCTTGTCAAAAATAAACCCAAACCCACATCCTAGTTCTATTCTGCGTTAATGAGCGCTGTATAATATAAAAATGTAGAAATGCTATAAGAAACAACCGCAGAGTTGGTAGCTGGCACAGGAACTGAGCCGAAACTGGCCCTTTCCTGGCAGCCTTTCCCTTTGCGGCATAAGCCACATAACGCACACAAGCACATAGACACACATTTACCTAGTTACGCATATGTCCTGATGACATTAGTGCAGCATTGCAGACATTTTTACACAGCAAAACGAAAAATTTACTGGTCAAATGGTCAGAAGGGCAGCTGGGTGCCAGCTAGCCAGCTTTTTTTTTTGCTTTGGGCCAATTTCGGGGCTGGCCTCAATGGCAAAGGACACTCAATGCGTTAACAGCAAGTGACACGAGTGTGTTGTTGCCTGTGTGTGTGTGTGTGTGCTTTGGAATTTTACGTTGATTACGAGCACTTTATGTGTCCGTGTTACGTGTGGGCGTTATGCTCAGTTCTGTTACTGTTGCTGCTATTGCTGCTGCTGCTGTTTGCTGCTGCTGCTTTGCTGTTTTGTGGCGATGTCTGTTTACCATCAGCTGAACATGAGAATGACAACTATGCGTTCATTGTTGCAATTTTTGCTTTATTATCAGTGTCTGTAATGTCCACAGGGACGATTAGCTTACCGAGACACATATATAAATTTGTGTTGGATAACCCACTGACAATAGCGGAAATGAGTTTTACTTTCTCTCTCTCTGTCTTCTCTCTCTATCTCTTCTCTTTCTCTTCATATCTCTGTTATTGACATCGTTCGAGTTGGCCACGCATTTTGTTGGCCAGCAAATTTGATAAATGTGTGCGGCTTAAGAATGTGGGCGTGATGTACGAGCTAAGCTAATCTAATGCACTTGAAGATAATTTATTATTATTCACAGTTAAAGCGTTTTGATACCGATATTAGTTTTAGCCCCTTAACATGTTCTAAAAGCTCGCTGCCAATCGCTGCCAATTGGTTAGCTTGCAAAAGCTTACCATTTAACTTAATGACAGTTAAAAAGCTTTCGTACCTTTAAATTGCAAAAGTGTGAGACTTGGCTTACAGCTTTTTCTAAAAAGCTGTGACTACAAACTTCTGCAAGTCCTTAAAAGCTATACCCTAGGGACTTGCCATAAATACATTTGTTTTATGGATGACAACAGCTGTAAAATAACAGCTTTCGTCTCTTGGTAAACCGAAAGCAATAACAGAACTGTTGTACATAATAATAAAAAATCATAAGAATACTGTTAAATTTTAATATATACTAACATATAAAATAATTTTAGCTAATCTTTTTTTACAAAGGGAAAATAGAGCATATTTTGATATTTCTTAAACATCCGATTTTTAACAGTATACATAATTTGATATACATTATCCCAATATATATGTATACAAAATCCACTTCTCTTAATGCACAAATACAAATATTGTTCAAAGAAAAACTGCTTTAAGTTACAAAAACAACAAAATAAAAACTTGAAAACATGCCTTCGGCAATCGAAAACAAATAATAAAAATCACGAAATGGACCCTCATTTGTGACAAGAAGTGGTTAACAAAACGTCAAAGGATTGTCCCGGCGGCGAACGCGACTGAAAATTGATTAAAAAGTGGCGCAGCTGGCTGAGATAACCTAAATACACAGAGTATTAACAAAGTGTTTTTGCGGGGCGTTTAATCCTCGTAGCACGCGCACAAAGACCACCTAAGCCAAGTCCATCAAAATTGCATCAATGTAATTTGGGTATTGCTTGTATAGCTTGTATTGGGATATGCTGCTTCATTCGGGGTGAAAGGGGTAGTTTATTTACCTTTTTCTGACATCTTTTTAACATCTTGTGTTTGTTGCTCTTTCCGGTTTCAGGGCACAACATGGCCTCAGCACAGATACGACATTTCTATAACACACCAACAACAACAACAACCACAAATAAGTCTACTTCTTTCACAACACGACAACTCTTACAACAGCAGCAGCAGCAGCAACAACACACGGCCAACAGCAGCAGCAAACGGAAACAATTTGAAAACGAAACGTTTTTGTGCCACAGAACAACACAAAGTAAATTGGCAGCAACATCAGCAGCAGCAACAACAACATGGCAGCCACTCACGCCAGAAACACTCGGGGCACCAACAGCAGCAACAGCAACAACAACAACAACATCATCAGATGATTTACAACCGAGCGGAAGTGAAAAAGGTGCGTCAAATTGGTTATGGACAATACATGAGATCGCTGCCAGCACCAGCTGTAGCGGCAGCAACAGCAGCAGCAGCAGGAACATTAGAATGTTACAGCATGGCCAACAGCAATTGCAACAGCAGCAGCAGCAGCAGCAGCCAATGCTGCATCGGCAATATCCTGTCGCAGGTTCATATGGTGCTAATTGGAATGACGGCAACCACAATATTGGCACTGGCATTGCGGGATGGCAACACATTACTGTTGCTGCTGTGGCTGCCGCTGTTGCTGTTGGGCATCCCAGGCAGGCTGTCGATGACAGCAGCAACAGCAACCAAACAGCTGCAACAGCAACAACGACAACAACAGCAATACAATCACGCTTATCTTCCAAAATCAAACACGGCCAAGGCCAAGACTCTGCAACAGCAACAACAACAACAACAACCAAACAACGTAAAGTCTATCAACACTGCACAAACGATGTCGCTGCCATTGACCTGGGCCCTCGGACTGTCAAATTCTTTATGGATATGCAAAAACTTGCACGGACTGTATTTCCACTTGTTATTGTCTTCAATCTGCTACCTTTATTCTATGCAGGTAAGTGATATTCCTTTTAGTTCTTAGTCCTTTGTTGTTTATCAACAGGCAGTGCACTAAATTAGTCTAACAAAACTTACATTTGCACTCTTTGGCCAAAATCAACAACTTGGCAAAACACTGCACTAATTGAGGCCAAATTTAGTGTGGACCGCAGCCTTTTATCTTGGCCAAATGTCCTTCAGCAACTCAAGTCCAGTGTTGTTGTCGCTTTGAAACTGAATTAAGACCAAATGGCGCTCGAGTATATAAATAAATAAATTCTAGCATACTTTCTTGCGCCGCTCAAATGACTTTGACAGTATTTGCACACACACACACACACGAACAATAGAAGGCTCATTATTTATATCGACATGCTAAAAAAGGCACAAATTTAATGACCAACCAAACTGGACATCGCCCCAGGATGCTAGCTCGAGTCCCTTGCGTCAACTTTTTAACATCGTTTTCGTGTACGGACGTTTTTCTCTTGCTGCTGCTTATTTTTCGCAAAAAAAAAGAGAACAGTAAAAGAAAAATACATTATTATAAAGTTTGGGTCAAACAGACAATAGGCCGCGACCTTTTTTTGGCAAGTCGCTTGCTGGCCTTTGTTGTTGCTGTTGTGCGCCAAACTTATTAATTAAACGCGAACATAATTATTTCAGACATTTTTGTGCGGCCAACAGCTGCTTAGGCAAATTCAATTTGCGATCCTCGCTCGATAGGCACAATCGAACATTAACGGGAACCGAGCGGGTGTGTTTGCGGGTGTGCCTAATGTACCAAACAAGACAAAGGCAAACAAAAGCCGCCGCCAGTTCAAAAGGAAATCAATGACAATTCGTTAAATGTCCCTCATTATCATCGCCAGGCGCATCCGAGCAGCGATTAAAGTAAATTCCAGCCTCTGCCTGGCCTGGCCTGGCCTGCTCGCCACTTTCTTATCAGTTGAGCCAGCTATCAGAATTTACAGCTGCAGATGCTGCTGCTGGCGTTGCTCTCTCTTAAAGCTCTCGCATGCGCAGTGGAGCAAGTGAAGCAAGTTATCACGTCCAGCCTTTATCAGTGACTTTTCAAACTGTTTATTGGGTAATGCAGTCTATTGTTTGGCGCGCAGAAATTGGTAACTGTTTCCGGGCAGCAACAAGAGTTTTCTATAATTTAAAATATAAAGAAACTTCATCTTCAAGATATCTGAAGAAGCAGCAGGTAAAATCTGCCCACTTCTATCTGATTAGGACAATAAAGAAAATACAATTGGACGCATGAAACAAATGAAATAAACTCACTTAGTTGTAGCCTTAGCAATTGTATTGAAAAAGTAAAATAAACAACTTGCGACTTATGTCTAAAAAAGTTAAAGCAAAACCCAAATACTAGCTGCAAGTTTTGCGGGTGCGAGCGGCAAATCAAATCCCCCCGGGCAATGTTGTTGTGCGAAAAAAGAAATAAAAGAATCATAAATTCAATTTGATTTAAGATTTATTGGATGTGAGTTGCGTCCATTTGATTGTCGAAGAGCCGCCAAGCAGTCAAAGTTATGGCCAAAGCTTTCGCTTACTCAGTCCTTGCCAGCTCACACTCTCTCTCTCTCTCTCTCTCTGTATATCTCTCGCTCTGCTTGCCTTTATATGCTGGTCGCAGCGCTCGAATCAACTTAGTCGATGACGGTCGGCCAAGCACGCAAGTTGCTTCAGCCAGCGCTTCAGCAGCAGCATTAACAGCAGCAGCAGCATCAGCAGTCAGAGTTGCCGTTAGAGTCGTATCGTGTGACAAGCTTTATCAGCAGCTTATTCGTTGCTTTTGCATCGGGTTTCGCAAGCGTCGCTTAAAATCTGCAGTTATTATTTAAAGTCGCGCGACGCCATTTTTAATCGCTTTTGTGCTTTTTGTGTTGCATATTTAACTTTTCTTAAGTATTCCCTTTGTGTGCTCTATTCGCGTTCTTCTTATCTTTTGCTTGAGTACTATCTTCAAGAAACGCGTGTAATCAACGTCTAGATTGAGAACAAGAGCTTAACCTATCAAAAGTTAAATAATACAGGATAACGAGTATTTTACAAAGGTTTCGCCCTCACAAAGCGTAAATATACATAAAATGTAACTTGAAATCATAAAAATAATTGTTATGGGTTTTTTCTGTGCACATTTGAGATACAAGTGGAATAGATTTAGATACCGAAGAGATATAGAAAAGAACGTAAAATAAATAAAAGGCTTACATGTCTATAAAAAGGAATTTCCAATCATAGTCATTAGATAGATAAAATTCGATTCTGCTTACAAAGATTACAAATATATGTATAAAGGGTATATATAATATTGGTTGGTTCACTCAAGCAGACATATTATTCTTTGTTGCCACTGATTTCCATTATTTCTTGCTCACAATGGTAACGCACACATTCGAAAGAACGGTTTTCATATAACAGCAAATAGTACAATTGTTTAGGATTTAACAATAGTTAAGCGATTTATTGCTTAATGTTGGCTGAGCAAGAGTACATTCATACCAAGTAGCTGTCCAGTGTCCAGTCAGATAATTGACTTCCATTTAAATTGCATTTGTCTGCTTATGACTTGTGCAAAATAATTTGCCTGTCGCTGACAGCCGACTGGCAACAACTTTGATAACAGCTGAAAGAATCCAATTAAAAATGTTTGAAGAGCCTACAGGAAATCCAAAGTGTGGATACAAAGGCGTCGCCTTTTCGGGATCACAATACTCTGGATGGATGCTCATGTTGCTCTTTGGCCCACAACAATTTGACAATCGATTGCAAGATTGAAACGTGCCAACTGTGCAAATAGTCAATCAATGGCCAATCGTTGGATGTTTTGTGTTTGCGTTTGTTTGTATTTGTGTAGCTGGCCAGGTGATAAGCAAACATTAGATTGAAGTGATAACTACAACCCTTTGCATACCATGAAAAAAAAAACTTCCACTTGCGCCCGAAAGCCTGCTACCTGCTCTAAGCCAGCTACTGGGCCGGTCGTTGTGGGCGCCTCCTTCGTCTCGTTTGTCCTGAACCTAATGGAGAGATAAAAGTTGCTACGTGTGGTAAATGTTAAAAAGAAGCGGCTGAACGACGACTATAAATGTTGCCCGACTCCGAATCCTGTTTGAGGGGTTTACGCATAAATTATTTATTCATTTGCTGTCGCTGAGTTTTTGTGTGCATCATTAAAATTTCACTTGGCTGGGTGAGGGTTGCTTAGCCAATATCCAAATCCAGCTACCGTTGACGAACTAGGTATTTCATAATGAGCTGCACTCGTTTAACTTTTATGCAGACTCATGAAACTTTCCCTTGCCACGCCTAACTGCACAAATACCCATACAAAACGCCCCTTTGCTCATATGACTGCCCATTTTCAGTAGCTTTTTTTGCAAAGTAAAAATGCTAAGCGTTGGGCGTTTCGCCGGGGAGTGTGGCTTGGCAAAGTTTCCGTTTTGATTTTCTTTTTTTTTTTTTTTTTTTTTTTTTTTTGATTGTTTCCGGTGCGCTGCTTTTTTTCATTACTATTTGGTGGCAAAGGAAAGAAATTATTATAATTTTACCCATTGGCATTGGACCCACGTTGCGTATGCGCAACTTTCATAGCCTCGAATTCAAAATTAATAACCGTCTGCAGCACATGAGTAATTCCGTTGCTGTAGCGTTTTGTTTTACTTTTAGCTTGGTTGGGACTCTATTTTTTCCCCCTTTATTTGTGCAAATTTCCGGCCAGTTTTCCCCCGAGCGGACTCAGTTGCAACATTTGCCGCCGCTGTCAAGGTATATTAAAAAATGTAGCAAAAATGTTGCAATTTTTTTTTATTTCATCAACTTGATGCTTGTCAAGCTAAAAACTTTGCAGCCAACAAACTTTTGCATCGGACAGCGTGCCAGTAGCAGTAGGTGTGCGAGTTTTAGGTGATGGGCATGGCAACGCCTACTCCTTTAAACTGTACTTCGTTTGTCAAAGCTGATAATGACAACGCTGATTAAAACGTAATAAGCCCCTATAACGTAGAATTGGCTTTTGATGTGCTCCTTAGACTTTACAAAGTGGCTTCCAGCCAGCAGCTTATTATCCTAATTGAAGTCTTGACACTTTATTGTTACTTAGCCGATCCAGTTACGGCTAATTGAAAACCTGCTACCTGCCAATTCTGAACTTTGTCTATGATAACTGAATAATTTGGTAAAAATTCGGCTTATTAAAAATTAAGAAATAAAAATGAATAAAATATTTTTGCTAACTTTAAAAACTGAAAGATTTTATATTATCTGCATTTTTCCAAAAATTTATGGCTCTGAAAATTAATCATTACACTTTCCAAATGTGACAAGTGCTGAGGCTAATGAATAATTTATTTATTAACTTTAATTTTAACTTCATTAAAATGTTTTAAAATGTATTCTTTGACCTTTAGATAATTAATTCGTTCTTCGGGGAAATTTTCAATATTAAAATTCAAAGAATATTTATGCTCAAATTATTTACTGCAATTACCCATATTTTAAGTTTAAATATTTTTTAATTATTCATCATTCGTTTATTATCGTGAACTTTTCACAAAATGCACTTCAAAATAATTATGAAATCATTTGAGGAACTGTTTGCAAACCTTTGACTAAATTCGAACACTATGAGATCCAATTATTTATTCAGGAAATCCAATTAATTAGCCCTCAAGATGATGCTAAAGTCATATTTTTACCTAACTGCAGCTGGTCAATCAATTTCAGTGCCCAAAATTGACAGCATTACAGGGCGAAATTCTTCCAACATTGAAACAAAAAGTTTTTGCATTATGAATGTATGGATACGAATTCGCAAAGTCAAATGGAAGGAGTCTGACAACACAATCTATGTATAGAGCAAAATAATAACGCAGAAACTCTGCCAAATTCGGGGAAATGCGTTAAAGTGCGTGGTCTAAAAAGTTTTAAGCACATTAAATATTAATATGACAGAATTATAGCTATAACAACATAGTTACGAGCTCTAATTAATACAGCAGCTTAAATATAATTTTCATTATTTAAATAAATTAATTTGCCACCGGGCTATTAAGAATGCAATCAGGAAAAATTTCTTGCCCCAAAGTCGATTAAAAATTAATATTGCAAATGCAAATACACATTGAACTCATTGCAAATTTAAACATCAATATTTTTGCAAATTAAATTTGACATACACATAAATAAAACATACAAATGTGCATTGACATATTGCATTCGTTTTGCATACCCTGTAAAGAATAATTAAAGTAATAATAATAATGAAAGACAATACGATTTGGACGTGGAAAAAATATAGTTGTTATAGCTTTTCTATCTACCCAACAGAATTTCATATTTTTTACTGGGATTGTTATTTAGACCAATGTAGGTTAGAAAACATATTAAAATATGTGAGCATATATTGAGTAAAGTTTTTTTTGGATGATATAGTATGATGCCTAACGCATTTCCAAAGAACAATTTAAATTGTACTTCATTGTAGCAGAGTATCTGCTAATCGAATACTCCCAACTTGAATATAGTTCCTTGTGTTGTTTGTATCGGTGTCAGATAATTGTATGCATAACCGGCGGCCAATTGTTCGTCTGAAAGTGAATATTCAATACCGGCTGATATCTAAATGGGAATGCCATTTACCCAAGAATTTCATCAATCTTCGTTGGACGCCCGCATTAGCTCACAAAGCGGCCAACTTGGTGTCGTTCTTTTGACTACCTTTCTTCGCTTGACATTTTACGATCTCTTTTGTAACATAACAAACAAAAAAGTCTTTGTTTCGCATTTGCGTAATCTTTAAAGTATCCGCATAAAGCGAAAGTGAAAGCGAAGCATGCAACAGGACACAAAAATGATGGCGGGCGAAGAGGAAATCGCGGCCTCTGTGTCGAGGTTAAGTTACTTACATGAGCGGGCATTTAAATGGCGCTCTCATTCTCTCTCTCTCTCTCTATGAGTGACAGACGCTCTATTAAATATAAGACAAAAGATATTTGCAGAATTTAAGCGTAGTCAGTTGCGGAAATGCTTAGGAACACGCACACACATCAAAACGCACACAAAGACACAGAAATACTCACCTGGCAGCATTTACTATGTTCTTAAAAATTCATAAATGTGCGCTGGCTGCTGGCAGCTCTGCCGTCGTCTCCACTAAACAAGTGCAATTATTTTAATGCACTTTTGACTTTTGACATTGCAAGACAACGGCTGCTGCTGCTGCTGCTGCCTCAGCAACAAGACGGCCCACAATCTTAAAGCACTTTGGAAGCATTTATGCTGCCATTGTTTGTCTACACAAACTGAGCCGCCCAATGGGGCGACACTTGGCGGCACGGCCTCAAGGCCAACGGCGCTGCCAGCACAGCTGAACTTGGCCTAAAGGCTTTGTGCCCCTTTAAATGCGTGCGCAATTACGCGGCCTTTATACTATGCCATCCAATTTTCTATAATTTGATAGACTTTTTTTATTTTTGCTGGCTTTAAACCTTTTTTTTAAGCCATTCCCTGCTGACACAAATTGAATTCATGTTAGAAAAAAATTGCCAACGTCGCCCGCAGCTGATGATGTCGATGGCAACGCAGTTTGGGGGGCGCCATTTGGCGACCCCATCGGACGTGGCTCCAAGTCCAATTCACGCCCCACTTCTAAGTTGGAGCATCGGCTCCATTCACGCATTCAGCCAGCATAAACAAATTTCTGCAAATGTGCGCATAAAACTTACCAAATTGCAAAATGTATTTTATTTCACTCGGCAATATATATATATGTATATAAATTGTTTTATTTATATTTTTTCTTCCTCATCTTTGCTTTGAGGTCGTCCTGTTGGGTGACGTGCTGCCATTTTGGCGCCGTCTGCTCCCCAAGTCCTTCATAGACAGCAGCTACTGTGGGGGTCGCTAATTTAATTAACACGAATAGACAGACGGACAGGCGATATGTGTCAGTGAAATGTGCTGTAAGTCTTTGAGTTGTCTTCTTCTTCCCTCTGCCTAAGACCTCATTCTATAGCTGGCACTGAAAGTAAAAGTCTTCTCTTTATTCACTGGCCACATGTGTCAGCACAATATAAAAGTATGAATACTTTTTAGGTTTATTATCGTTTGTCATAAAAGAACAAACGCCTGGGGCCAATGCGTTACGTATTCGCAGCGTTTACCTTGCATTTAATATGGCATATACCTGTGTAAGCTGCAAATAAACTGATAAATTGACTTATTATATTGTTATCAAGCCCAATCCCCGTCCATAATATCATCAGCTTGGTGTAATGTATTTTGGCTTTATAATTTAGCTGAATTTTCACTTTTTCGGGCACAGCTCGCGACCAGACTGTAAAGCATAAATTATGTAACAGCCATATTTATCACACAGCAAGGGGCATTTAGCCTGTTTGGAGGGAAATGGCGAGTGTGCTGTAGTAAATGCTCCCATTTCATTAATATTAATTGACCAATTCAAAGGGACAGCTAAAAGGGACATGGTCAAAAAAATACAAAAGCCAAGAAGTTCAAACTATGCCCGGAATATTTATAACATTTCACTTCCACGCAGTAGACAAAAACAAAAAAATACAATAAAGAGCAGAAAAAAAAAACAAATTTGTGGGCAAGGCATTGTACAAAACAAGCACATAAATAACGACAGACATTAAACCAACACCAGACCAGCCAAAATAAAACAACGCTAAAAAATATGTAAATGCCGGGGCCTTGCCAGATCTCAGCTTTTGGAACAGCAGGACCTAAAATTTGTTTACGCAAAATGCCGCATAACTAATTTTGTTACGCAGCCGCGCCTAATTAATACCTTTACCCAACGCAAAATATTGTAAATTGGGCCAGTATCTGCATATAAAATTGGTCCCTTTCTAAGCTAGAAACATGTGCTTGCTTCCATTTCCCTAAGCTATCACATTCCACAAAAAGAAAAAAAAAAAAAAAAATTGAAATTCGAAATGTTTGCTGTGCAGTTCTAAATGTCTGTCAAGAGATTTCCCCAGCTGCCTGCGCCATTAGCTTTGTGCAAACATTCAATTGAACATTTTTTTTCTTTAACTTTTTGCATTTTTGTTGTTCTGTTCTGTTCTGTTTATTTTTGTTTTTCGTTGACTGTCAGCAGCTGTGACCATTCACTGTTGCTGTTACTTGGGCTGCATTAGTTTTTATGCTCGTTTCCGCTCACCTTCCAGAAGGTGTTCGCTTTGAAAAACGTTTTAGAGCGTGTTTTTCTTTCTTTCATTTTGTTTAATATTGCAGTTATTTTCCCATTGGCAAAATGTCAATGGCATTTTCATTTGTGGCATACATTTTATATATAATTAAATATACTAAATTGATGTATGTATTTATTCAATTATATTTGTTTGTATTTATTTATTTGTCAAATACTTTAAAATCTTTTGATTTTCTTCTGGTTTTTCTGAGAACTCTTTCAAATGAAATCTTTATTCATTTTATAGAATCTGAGCTCATAGTGAACTTTTGCAAAGTGGATAATTGCACTATTCTATATTTTTTTTTTTTTTCTTTTCAGAATAGGTTTTAATATATATATATTTTTTTTTAATTGAAATTGTAATAGTTTGTTTGACAATAATTGAATTTACTTGCCGTGTTTGCTGGAATCTGCCTCCTGTGTCAGTTATTCTAAAGGTTGATTGGTCAACATGGCATTACATTGTAGTACACTGTATTATTGTTGGCTCAGCAGCTTTTAAGGGGGTTAATAGAGCATTCAAATTGCATTCTGATGATAGAAAATGCAGCATTGTACAAATGTTATCTCAACACACACACACAGAGAGACAAGTAAATTGAAAACTACATTAATCAAATACCAAAAACAAACACAGGGCCAGAAACACACATATTAATAGACGGTCGGTTAGCCGAGAAGTTCAGTGTGATTGGTCATGATTTTTGGCAAATTTCCACTTGTGCGCCTCCTGATGAAGTACCAGGACACCCTCAAGCACACACACACAGATTGTGAAATTTGTTTCTGTACAATGCGAAAAGGGACGTACAACAAGTTTTAGGCTGTCCACAAGCTGTCACAACGCGCAGTGTTGAGGTGTGGGGTAAAAGAGGCCGGATCCGGTCGTAGAATTTTACGCACAGCCGAGCGACTGATAGGCATTCCTTTTGGAATTTATGGCTGGCAATTTGTATTGGACCGCCCGCAGCAATGCGAGGGCATATATCAATGCCAGCTGGGGGCATAGTGAAGTTATGACAAGTGATTGGGCATTGGGTACTCTCTTTGGTCTCCAGTCCCCACGGATGATCTCAACGGTGCACAGACATAACTGGGTCAAAAACTGGTATACGTAGAGCACAGAGAAATATACAAAAATCTCTGTATTTCACACAGCAATTAACAACGAATTGAGGACACTCGGTTAAACGCCTGATCCCATCACAAGACTTCGCAGGACAGCACAACAGGCTCTTGTTGTTGTTGCTGTTGTTGAGAAGGAGACGTTTTCCATTTAGACGCCCGAATGAGTAACAGCGCCATGGTGGCTGTGGCCATTTGCTGCATCTTGGTGCTGCTGGCGGTGTTCATTGTGATCATAATAGTGGTGGGGCAGCAGTTTGAGGAGCCCAAGTGAGACATGCTCCAGCTGGGACCTGGCAACTTCCCAGATGGATAACAGAGGCCCCCAAATTGTTAGTTGCGATCGACACAACACAATTGCCGGGGCAGAAACTAGCGCCAACCACAACCACAACAACAACAAATAACAACAACAAAAAACAACAGAAAAATCACCGATCGATGTCAACTTTACCACATATACGCAACATCAACGTAGAGCCCAACGTCACGAAAGATATTAAACGCTAGAGTATGCATCCCATCGTCAGTACCCATTGGCTGTGATGTCAAATTATTAACATATAAAAAATAAAAAAAAACAACAACAAAAATTCGACAAAATTTTGAACATTACTCATGCCGAAACACATACATAAGTAGTAGCTATCCTTGTGTGTCTGTTAAGTGTTGTTATGAACAAACTAATATAAATTATATATATACATAAATATATATACATATATATATATAAATATATACTAATGTGTAACCCAACCGTCGTAACATCGCGATTTTATACAAGTGTTGTTAACAAATTTTTATTGATGTTTTATTGATGTTACATACAACTAATACACACATACAAACACACACATACACACACACACACAAAAGAAAAATAAGCAGTTAAGCGAATAAAATTTACATCAACAACTTTTATGTCTCAATTATCAACTAAGCCAAAGTCCACGCACGCAAAATGTGGCCAGAAGTTGCGCTATTTTCGACGCCGGAAAAAAACGCGCACAGTTAAGAAAAAGGCAGCAAAAAAAAAAAAAAGGACAATAGCGTAACCAAAGAGCTCAAGAAATCGGCTTAAGCCTCGAGCCGAGATAAAACATATGAGAAATAATTTAAAACTGGATATGGGGATTTAAGCAAATGCACTTGTTAAAACAGCAAAGAGTATAAAATGAAAATGCTGTTTGGAAAAAAAGCTGTTGGCATAGTTGTAGTAATGATATGCATTTTATATATCAAATAACTTTTGGATAAGTTTTATGTGTGTGTATTATCTCAAATATATATATATAGCTATATATATATTTTAATATAAATACCAAGGACATATGGTTACATGTACGTAATTAGTTAACTTTCAATGTATACTAAAGCGTTATGTATGTGTCTGTGTAATAAGAAAGTAGATAATGTTTATAACCGAGTTGACACAAAAATTCAATTCAAATAACATTTAACAGTGAAAGCTTAATTTAACAAAATCAAAGCAAATACATTTTATGCAAAACCTACGCGCGCTGTAAACAAAGAATAAAATACAAAAATAAATAAATGAAATAAATTCAATTCGTACTGCATTTCACATTATTCCTCGCTTCAAAAGAACGCTATAAATATCAACAACTTTTGTGGGCAGCAAAGCAAAACACACAATAGCATTTATATAAAGGTAAGCACCAGTGAAAGTCGTTTAACCACAATAAAGTAGAATTAAAAAATTTTAGTTGGTCAGGTTGGATTAAATAGAGAGCTCGTAATGCCGCAAGTGTCAGCCCATTCAGCAAATTAGCTAGCCTACCGCAGACATCTAAATCCAAAACACTTACAGCTTTGTGGTGATGTGGCAAATATTGTCAGACAAGTTGCCAAATGAATGTGCAGTGTAGTGCAGACCCGTGCCAACAAAATCAAAACTATCAACAAAAAAAAGCAAAGTCAAAGTCAAAGTCAAATTCAATTTAAACGCTGAACTATCTATTGGCACGCTGTTTGCAGTGGGTAGCAATAAACAATGTGTGTAGTGTGTAGCTTAATGCAGCTCGACTTCTTTTGCTGCGATTGTTGCGAACACACACACACACACACACATGCAAAATGTATGTGCTTGATTTTGCCACATTCAAAGTTAAGCATTACAAGGTTATAGATTGCCACTGTCAGAGAAGCTACGGGGACAACTGCGCTGGGCAATAAAGTTTTATTAGTGCAGATCCTGTCAATAGTGCTTGCCAGCCAGTTGATTAAAATGGAAACGTTGCTGCTGCCGCATTAAACTGCAGTTGACCCATGAGGCTAAGCCACGAATGTTCTGTAAAGCTGTTTCCCTTTGCCACAGTTCAGACATTTAATACATATTGAACAAATAAACTCTTTTTATACCCTGAACTCATTGAAAATGGCTAAAAAGGGTTTAATGGTTTTGTGCAAATATATGTTACAGACTGATGGAAGCATCTGCGACCCTATATAGTATATATATTCTTCTCGAACTTTTCGAATATAGACGCATCCGTTATTATAAACTCGATAAAAATTCGCAATAAGAAACACAAAATTTGGTTCAATATGAAGAACTATTTAAATATTATATAGTGCTAAAGGAAGCAAGATCGATTCAGAAACACAGAAGTTATTACAGAAAGCGTGTGGTAAAAATAACCATATTACACAAGCTAGCAAGCGCAGGGTATGCCCAAGTCGGTTGCAGCCGCTTTAATGAATGTTAGACAAGCTATAACTGAATAACTGAATCAACATTATTTGACTGTAAGCTGCCTTTGGCTCAAGATTGCCCCGGGACTTACTTTGAAAATAATTTGAAGAAGCTATCCGCATTAACAAAAGAAATTAACATTTTCGTTTCAACTAAGACAACTTTTCTACCGATGCCATTCTGCTTACTTTCATTATAAAGTAAATACATAAAATAAGCGTTCACATTTTTTCTACTTCCAAATATTAAGTTCTTTATTAAATAAAATTCCATTTATCTTGTATGTAAGCTATACATAAATCCATAGATGTAGTCCAATACAATGTACAATGTGGAAAATTAAGCTGAAATTAAAATTATACAGTTCAATGATTGATTTTCGCCGCACCGCTGTGCAGCTCTTGAATTAAAGATTTTGGTATACCCTTACAGTTCATCAAAAAATAGCATAATAAAAATATGATTAAAGATGACAGCGAACTAAGTCGATTTATCCACTAATTTCTGGAGACCTCAGTTAATAAACGTTGGTGTAATAAATTGGAGTCAACAGAAATAAAGATCTGCATATAAATAATCATCGTTCAATAAAATATTTTTTTTAACCAGATTTCTTTTTGTCTGTCGCGTGTGTTTGGAAGGGTATTTGATGTTCTACGCAACTTCGTTAAATACTTTTCTTCTTTTTTTTTCGTGTAGACTTGGACCTCTAGTCAATTGAGTTGAGTTGTGTGCCGTGTTGACTGGGCCTGACTTGCTTGTGTCCGTTGTATATTTCCGTCTGAAAGCATCAAGTAATCATAAAGTGATGGAAATTCAATTTACACAATATTAAATATGGCAGGTGGGCAAAGTTGGGAACACACACACACACACACAACACCTGGAGCCCAGGAGTGGAAGGGATTTTAGATTCAGCTTCTTGTAAGTCTGTGGCTGCTGGGGCGGCAATTTGGCACTTTTTGTGAGCGGAATTGAGTCTGTCTGCGTGTTTGTGTGTTTGTGTGTGTGTGTGAGTGTGGTTTATTATTATGCAGATTAGGGCAAGTCGCTTGGTTTACCTTTGGCTCTGACATGACACACGAACAGCGGGCGTGGCAGCGTGTGAGTGCGCATAAAAATCTACACGTTCTTAACTCTCCCGCCCACCTATGCATATATGGTGGTATGTAAATTGCGTTTCATTTTGAATTTTGCTACCTATTCTGCATTAAGTGTTTATGAGTGGGCGTGTTTGAGGAGGACACACACAAATGTATACATGCATATATATGGCCAGTCGATTTCTCGCTAAAGTTCGACCCCACGTCAAATGTCACGTTTTATGATTTGCGCGTTTTCATATCAACAATTTGTGCAGTGCGCTCTTAACGCACTCAACAATGTCGACGTGCCTGAATGCTGTGCAGTTAGTTCAGCATTATGCAAACATCGAGATTTTTTTAATTTGTTTGCGCTTCAATCCCATTACTCATAGATATAATTGCGCATCTCATTTGGCTGCAGTCCGTACCATATCCAACAGATACAGATACAAATATAGTAAGAGCTACTGTTGAAACATTGACAACATTGGCAACACGACACAGTTCGACAGCGGTTGGGTTGTGTCCAAAAAGCAATTACCTAAAGGAAATTACGCAATTAGAAAGCAAAATCGAAAACAAACTAAACAGCGCCAGCCAAAGAGTCAAATAAGCAATTCTCAACTTACATTCGCCCTCGCATTCCATAGGCGCACACTCTGATTTTAAATGTTGTGCACCAAATTTTTGATTTGGCTCATTTGCATGACCAAAACGAACGAAAGTTAATTTGCATCCGGCGATAGTGTCTACTGTTGCAGTCAGCGATGTGTAAATTGCAGATAGAAGACGTCCAAAGAAATGTGGCCCGGTGCTGAAGATAGCCCGAAAATGGCCCAGTGTCTAATGGACTGAAATTTAATGCAGTTTTGTGTAATGTGACAAAGTCAAATTGCTGTACAGTTTGGCGCATTTGCCACTATGGACACATAAAAATGCTGGACATTAAGTCAGGTCGAAGCAAAAGCAATACACACACACACACACACACACATACACAGCCCACAAGAGAAGTGACTGTGCGCCTTTCAAAATTGCCGCTGAGTCAACTGTCAATTAATCAATTCGGCTGCTTGGTAAATGTTGTTGGCTAGGCCATCAATTTAATGTGTGCACGTTAAAGCTGCTGCCAGGAGCTACTGCCTGAAACTGAAGCGGACAGTAAATGTTGGCCTAACCTGGGGCACAGCTGACGTTGGAAATGTGTGTAACAAATGTTTCGGTTTTCAAAAAGCAACTGCGTTATCCCGCGAAAATAATACACAGATTTGCGATATTTATTCACACACACACACCTAAATACACAAGAGAACATATTTTATTTTTGACATTTGTCTGTTGCCTTGTGTGTTTTAATGCCGCGCCCGTGACGCGTATTGTGGCACGAATTTATAGGCATTTATTGAGCATAAGTGTTGGCAATTCATGAAACAGCTGCGTACCGTTCATTCATTATAAAAGCCAATTTTAAAATGGGCTCCGTCATACAGATAGCATTTTAATAAGCCCGCCCACTGCCAGATATCTAAGCCCACTTGGCGCTGATGTCACGCGAAGCTGTAGCCAAAGATGAAGATGTGGCTCAAGTTGTGTATGTGTGTGTGTGTGTGTGTTATTGTGTTTGGTGCGTTGAAATGAAGATTTATAAACCTCTCAGCGCTGTTTTGGGGTCTGTACTCAGACAGTGCGGGTGTTATGTGTGGGTTCAGCAAACCCATAAATCTTGTGCAGAATCTTGTTTAGTTTATTGAATTATCAACGGATGTATGTGTATGTATGTATGTGTGTGTCCGTATGTGTGTGTGTTTTGGCGTGTGAGCGACATTTTCTGGCATAAAACTAAAAGAAATATCAAACACGTGCGCCAGCACTTATGTAAATAAGTTCTGCCTCTCAACTGATGAGCGGGGGCAAGGGCACGCCCATATTTATAGTTTTATTTGTCTTGCGTATGCCTCGCTTTGTATTATCTAAATCTCGCGCATATCCCGATCTGCCGACTTCCCTTCCTATGGGCCATGACTCTGCCTGGCAGTTACGTTTAATTTTCATGACTCATTTGAATAAATTTATTGTGTTGGCTTCGTACACCTCGAATTTATTCTCTTCTGCTTTTGAAATTAAGTAATTTGCTGTTTTAGCGTATATATATATATATATATAAATTTTGATTGTATAATCAAAACCACAAAAACATTCTACCATTATAATGTAAAATATATATGTATATATATCTGTTTTGGAGCATACCTTTAGGGGTCAGCGCAAAGCTCACAGGAAAGTTGCTTGAATTCAAGAGTGTTCATTGTAATTTGTTGTTTACAAATAAAAGAAAGCTGATTTAAATATATATATATGCTATCTGCCCACCTTGACAACACAAACAAAAGCCCCCGCATAAAACGAGGCCAGTAAAAAAAATTTTTATTTTATGGTTCACTTGAAAAAAAAAACCTCGAGAGAGATTTAATAATAACTGCTTTAAATATTTTTAAATTTGTATGGCAAGTAAGGATTATTCCGATCTTATTATTATTGAATAGTTAGGAATGAATTTCAATAGCAATAGATTAGCCTCATAAGAAAAAAATACATTTTAGTGCAACAACTTTCGTTTTAATCGAATTTCATTGCTTTTGGCAACATTATATACCCCTTTGTAAAACTAGTCGAGTTTGGTCAAGAAGGTTTTCATACGACACCAGACTTCCAAGAATAATACCCATTGAAATTCACAGCGTAAATAAGACGATTTCCAAGTAAAAACTAGTTGCCATGCAGATACACATTTTGTGATAAATTTTTGATATACTTACTACAACAGTTCAATGGAAATTTAAGATGTATAGAGTAGCCATATTCTTAGAATACTGAATTCCGGGAAGGCAAAAACTTTTATCAGTTAAGAATCTTTAAAAGAACTGTAAGTTGACTGTTTCTTAAAACTTAAAATCACAGTATTATATAATATCCAATACTTTTCATTAGTCATTATAAGATATTTAAATGTTAAACATTCTCGCGATAAAAGACAACGGTCGCAAGAACAAGTGAAAAAAAATCCAAAAAAATCGTAAAAGAAAAATTTCAATGTCTAAAATCTTAACACTGACAGGCAGCCGCATTGACTGCGGCGAGAACAGGCAAGAGATTCCATAGAAAAAGGGCACTAGATCAGGGTTACAAGGCAGCGCAGGCCACTTGAGCGACACCACAAGCGCTCTGTACTTGGCATCAATCAATAATTGCCCATTGAGAGCAGGCAGCTGGAAGAGCAGTTGCGCTAGCTGCAGCTAAGCTGCATGATTGATTAGCCGCATGCAACATGAGGTGCTTCAGCACACACGAAAGGACACGAGCTGGATGCATAATGGCACCTATTGAGCTGATGCTGTTGCTGTTGCAATGTCTACAGCTCTAGCTATACAATCTAGCGATATAAGCTGCAATGTCTGTTCTGCACACATATATTTATTTTTTCATGCCATGGCCACCACACAGGCAGTTGCCTGAGGCCTGGAGTGTCTTCTCAAAGAAGCCTTTTGTGGGTGCGCGCATCCGGCAATGATGGATGCTGAGGTTGGGCTGCAATTGTGTATGCATTTAATGATATCCATAAAATACACACACACACAAAATTGTATCTTTGAAATCGCTCTTCAATCAATACTCATCGTTGTCAACTTTTCAAGTCCTTCAACGATTACTCATATTGCAATTATATCATATGTTAAGACTTTTTCTTTAATTAGTTTGTGCATGATTGCCATTAACTGCTCGAAACTTTAATTTATATTTATTTGTTTTCTCTTTTTGCAGGTACGTTTCAACAAGCCAGCCCAAAGCGTAAGTAGTTTCTCAGAATGGTTTTTATTATCACCCACTTATCGATCAAGTTGCCTTGAACGTGCTCAAAGTTGGGCGCTTGTAAAGTTATTCAGTTTTTGCAAAATCAAAAAATTGAATAATATATATATATATATATATATGGGTGTATATATATACAACAAGAAAACACATAAATATGCATAGCTAGAAAATTAATTCAAATACAACCGAAAGTTGCTGCTGTCCGGCGTTGAGTGGCATTCAGATACTTTTAAATACAAATAAAATTCAAAATCCGAATTAAATGAATGGAAATACCTTCAGCACAGACCACTCTAATGACGACTTCTTAAAGTTGTGTCTTTGACTGTTTCAATTGGCCGCCTTAAAGACTGGCCGAGCGTTGACTTGGCACTGCGTGAGCTGAAAGTTAATTAGCTTGTCAGTGCTTAAGGCACATTAAAGCTGTTGCCAGAAGCTTCTGCAATGATTTGTGACTAACACGTAATATTCATTAGTGCGTATACGTAATATTTAGTGCACCCATCTAAATAATATTGAATGCTTATTAATCTGCAGCTGATTTTGGTGCAATTGGCAACTTAAATGGCAATTAATAGAGGGTCATATCATAAGCAGTTGATTGTAATTATCCAGCTAATTGGCAATAAAACAAACTCGGCCTACCAGTGAAGATACACCTTAAGCCTTGCTATATAATATGCATAATTATGTATGTCAGCACTCGAGATTGTGATTACGTCTCTATGGCAACATGATTCTTATCCTTGGCACCGGCTCATCTTCAGCCTATCTTCATGGCTATGCAAAATGTCGGCTCACTTGCAGCTGGCGTTTTCCGCTCGTCTCTTAATCAACGCACTTTACCGCCGCAATTTTATTTTCGGGCTAAATAAACTATTAGGTAAACTCATTTTCATGAAAATCCACTTTAATTGCTGTTGCCGCTGCTGCTCGTCAACGGCTGCGGTTACGCCAGCAACCAGCAACAACAACGAGTTTGAGGCTCCCGGGGTATCTGCGGTGGTCTGGCATCTGGCAAACGTCGTTACTTGTAAATTTCACGTAAATTGTCTGTAACATGAGCTGTTCGACTGAGGTGTCGCAGGCGCTGTGCGGAACAGTACGAGGACACTGCGGGCGGCCCTGTTGTAAGTGCCAACAGCAGTGGCAGCCATTAAATTTTCAAGAAATTTCTGTCTGTGTCTGTACTTCTGAGTGTGTGTGTGTGTGTGTGTGTGTGTGTATGTGCTGAAGCCCAAGCAGACATTTGCACTGCTAAGCTGACGACAAAACTGTCACTAGCGTTTTGGCTTCTTGAGAATTTTCTTAAGACTTAAAAAAAATTGCAAAGTTAAATTCTTGAACTTGATTTTAAGTTATTTATCGAAAGACACTCTATAAATTTAAATGCTAGTTACAAGAATGTTTAGTGCTGCTGCAAATGTGAATTTACAATCTTAGATTTATATACTTGGCGCTATGATTTATACGATTCTCTTTTGAGAATACCCTTACATTAAATAAAACAGATTTCTTCTGATTTATTTATTTTTTTGAATGTTCGGTAAACCATCGCATAAAACATTACGCGGGTTGAATCGCGACATAATTTGCCAATCTTATATATGTAAGTTATGTGAGATATGTCGTTTTTTATGGAGAAAAACACAGGCAACATACTTTACATATTTGTTGCTGGCAACAAATTTGAGAGATGCTGATGATAATGGAATTCGGTATATTACCCAAAATTTACTTATTTTGTTCTATCTTAAATTGGGTGGTATTCTGAAAAAGTAATATAATTAAAATAAAATACAAATATTTATTAAAATGTTGAATAAAACCTAAACTACATTTAGAATAGTTAGGATATTCCATAATTCCAGCAAATTACGAAAGCGTTACTCTTGTCACCTGTGTGTATGAGCTTGTGCGTATGAATACTTTGGGTTATTAGCGTAATGTTATGTGGCTCTGTCCGTCTGGCTGGCCGTTTGTCTACCGTCAGCTGAAGAGGTATCGACGTCGTCAAACTTCTCGGTCCCAGCACATTTAGTCGCACGCATCCTTGGAGAGCAATTTGCAAAAGACCAGAGCTGCGGTTGCCTGCTGCCTTCCCCTGGGTTCCCTGGACCTTGTGGTCTCTCCAGCTGCGTGCGTGTACCGTTACACCTGTGCGTTGTGGCGTGTGTTTGTGCCGCAGTTAACTTTGAATATATCGCCAGACAACTTGTTTACATGGCAGTTGCGCGGATTATGGCAGCCATTTTGCGTGTTTTGATTGTTTTAGTTGCACAATGTGCAATTCAAACCTGCATTTAAATGCTCACCACAGCAATTTGAAGCGATTAGCATTGAAATAAAGTGCCGTAAATTAACGTAATGTCTAGGCAGACAAACAACAGCGAATCCAACAAATATATGTAAATGCTGCCAAATGGCTGAACAACTAAAAAAAAATACAAAAATATTTATGCCAATGCAAATGCTGTCTGCATAAAATTTATTGACACTTTACGAGTGCTGCGCATTGTCATTGCCATGACTGTGGGGGCCTGATGGGCTGGAGTGTTTAGCGGGTGACGGGTTAGCGGGATATGCTGAATACGGCATTGTGCAGGTCTCTTCCGTTAGTCAGATTTCGTTGCGGTTGACATTGTTACACCCATGGCCACGCCCATCCCCCGCAGCTCGCTGTGCCTCATGACAATGACGGTGGCAATCGCATATATTGCATAGTCCTACAAGCATGTCCTGGCATCCTTGGGTCTGGTGTCCTACTGCTGCTGCTGCTGTTTTTCCTGTGATTCGTTCACGTTTTAATGAGCAAACTTTTGGCATGTGCGCCATTTATTTGAAGTTTAGTAATCGGCACGCATCCTAGCAACAAAAGCAAATAAAATGCGAATAAATGTGCCGCATTAAATTCAATTTACACTGGTTGCACAACAGAAACTGTCGAGATAATTAAACGAGTGTGGAATTTAGTGGCACGCATTGTGCAACTGTAAGCCATAAGCTGTGGCTGATAACATTTAAATGCACAATTAAATACGCTTGCAAATGCGGAAAAGCGTTCACAACCATAAAACTTCTGCAGGCAGGTGAACAATCATCTGTGCTCGGAATTTCACATTCGTATAAATCTCACATAGACATTTATAGCATACTTTTTAGGGCAGGTGAAAGCAATACTCTTTTTTTGTTACTCAATGTTTAGATGGTTTCTAAAATATTCAATGTAATTCTACTTACGTAATAATAACAATCATATAAACATACTAAGAATCCTTTTAGTTTGCACTTCTGTCGAATTAATGCGAATATGAAACTTCCAATTAATGTGAATAAAATTTGTGCAAACTTCTGTAAAACATGTGGGTGCCTATCTTGTATTTTCATTTAAATTGTATTTAGATAGACGCACAAACTACACGAGCTTGAATGGGACCCAACTGGGGCCGTTGAGGCAGCTGCTACCCGCAATGGGAAATGAGAGCAAAACCTCAATAAAACCCGAAAACCTGAAATATGTTGAAAGCGCGTTGCTCGTTCATAATATGTTTAAAATAGAATTAATTAGAAACCGCAACCGCAAACGGTCGGTTCTCTTTGAACTCGATTGCTGCAAATGACACCAAAATCAAAAATCAAAATTCAAAATGCCAGCGAAAGTTATGATTCACTGTGAATTCAAAAAATTCTGCACACAGCTTTGAGTCAGGAGCGCGGTAACTGGTTAGCTGTTAACTGTTACGGCAAAGCGGATTAAAATGCGCGCAAAGTTTGTTGGATGCTGGAGCAAGTTTTACCTGGTAGCACCTTGAAAATGCACACAATGTGTGTGTGCAGGTTGTGCGTGTGTGTGTGTGTGTTTGTTGAGCGTGTTTGGCCAAACGAAACTGAACGGAAGCTGTTCACAATTTCCGCGCTTATATGCACACAAACACACACACGCACACACAAATTTATATGCTGCCAGCGTGTGTGTGCTTTCTGGGTGCAGCTTAGTTACAACAGTTTCCTCTTTAGTTGCTCAAATTTCATTATGGCAAAAACATGTTTGCCCCTCTCAGACCCACCTACTCCTGTACACCTTATCTCAGGTGATGGACAGACTGAATAGAACTGGACACCTGTCATAAAAACCAAAGCGTTTTTCCATGTTGTACGTCAAACTGATTTATACACAAACAAAAACACACACATACACACGCAGATACCTGCATATACAAGTCATTAACATCATGTATTTGTCTTTCGTCTATATCCCCCCCAAAATACCCCAATTTCCCCCCCCCCCCCCCCCCCCCCCCCCCCCCCCCACCCGCCCCCCCCCCCCCCCCCCCCCCCCCCCCCCCACCCCCCCCCCCCCCCCCCCCCCCCCCCCCCGCCCCCCCCCCCCAGCGGGCGGGCGCGCTACCGGTGGGCGGGGGGCGCCAGAAGGTTGGGTTTTTTTTTTTTGGGGGGGGGGGGGGGGGACTCTCTCTCTTGATGTGTCGTTTGTGTCCCGCGCCCGTAGTTAACAGTTACATTTAAGTGTCTATCTGTAGTTGAAAGTTGACTTAGTTGGAAATGAAACCGCTTTCTAGTTGTAAATACCCTTACACCAAAAACACAGACAGACACAAGCTCACACACACACACACACACACACACACACACTTGCATACACCAGCACACAGTGTTACAGCCATGGCTGCTATGCATACAGTTCAACTCTTGTTTTACTGCTACGTTTTGTGTATGTGTTTGTATTGTTGTGTGTGTCTATTGCTAACCATTATTGCAACGCTTTGTAGCAAACTCGACTTATCAATGCCAAAACCACACACAAACATGATTCGTTTGTGTGCAACTCTCTCTCTCTCCCTCTCTCTCTCTCTCTCGCTCTCTCTGTGGAAACAGAATGTGATCAGACGTTTGTCTCGCGCATTGGCGGGCCACAGAACGGCAGCTTCACGGCCCCGCTGCTGCACAACCACCGCAATCATTCGCGGCAATGCCTCTACACATTCCTAGCAGGACCTGGCCAGCGCGTCGAAGTAGTTTTTAAATCCTTTCATTTAAGAGGAAGTCCGCCAGAGTAAGTTTTTCATAACTGATGCAAAATCAGCTGAACAGTTTAATTGAGTTTGTATTTAAATATTTCACAGCGGTTCGGCCGTCGGTGAGTTACCAAGGTAAGTGCATTTTAATTGAATTGATTTGGTGAATATTTAAATGGTATTTTCAACTCTGTATCCAGTTGTGTTCATGAGTACATGGATATCTACTCGGAGGTGCAATCGTCCGAACCAGCGGAACTGATCAATTCGCCATTCGGCGGTCGATACTGTGGCACAATACCGCCCCGTCGTCGCATTTCCATGTACCGCGCCGTTGCCATTTCATTTTTTAGCAACAAGAACGTGTCGACCGACCTGTTCGAGGGCACATTTAGGTTTATAAATGCATGTGAGTAGCAGCTTTGGACTAACATTTAATATAAATTTGATTGGCCTTCATTCGTTCACAGCGGAATATGAAATTGGTATACCTATTGCTGGTTCGCCATGTTCCTACACGATAACGCCTAGCATGAGTATCAATAAAACTGGCGCACTCATATCGCCAACCTATCCAGGTGCCTATCCGAAGGATATGTCATGCACATATCAATTTCTTGGTGAATCGAATCAGAGAGTTAGATTAGAGTTTCGTGATTTTGATCTGTTTTTTGGTGGACCACAGTGAGTACCCCTAATGCTGAACAAATTTACACAAAACATACTCACACAAATACTTAAAAAAAAAAAAAGATTTCGAGTCAAAATCAAAGCAAATTTTATAGTAATTCTTAAGAATTTGCTTTGATACGCAGCTGCCACACACACACACACACACAATCATATCTTCGAACTATCTGCAAGAATTACTTATTTAAATTATACGTAAATTCTATTCTATATATGTACGCCCTATTCCAATCTATTCGTCTGCAACAAAATTACTGTTTACTATCAACAACAACAACTACTACAACATACAAAAAAAAAAAAAAATAAAACAGCTGCCCATTTGACTATGTGAAAGTGTACGATGGTCCAGATAATTCTTCAGCATTAATCGGTACATATTGCGGACAGCAAAGAAACTTAGTATTGTATTCGAGCGAATCGAGCCTTTTTGTTCATTTTTATACCTTACCGCGCACCGCAAATACGCAAAATCGTGGCTTTAAAGGAATTTATGAATTTAGCGAAAGTTTTGTTAAATTAGATTTTATACGTAAGTATTGCCCAACCATAAACCAAATAATCTAACATTTACTTTTCAGTTGCCATTGCAGTTGGCCATTTTGTGGCGCCGCCAAACAAGTGAACGGCGCCACAAAATTGCCAACACGCACACATTTAACGGTTCAATGTATGTGTTTGAAGCACGTCTCCATTTAAAGTGGCCTTTTTTGTTAGTTTCGGTTGCATTTACTCTACAATCGGTTCACTGGCACTCACTAATCAAATTTATTTCCAACTCGACTTCTCTTCCCTTCTGTCTCTTTTCTATCTTTCAAATCTACCTGAAAATTCTCCATACATATTATCTGCTGCAACTGAAATGAAACAAAAAAAAAAAAATACCATCAGGTGAAAATGATGGCATTCACATACGTGGCTCAGAATGTGATCAAAAGATTTTATCGAAGAAGGAATCAACCGGTTTTGTGCTCTCACCCAACTATCCCTATCCATATATACCAAAAACTGTATGTAGGTGAGTTTAAAATTGAAATTCTAACCAAATGAAAATTTGTATTAAAAATTCCCAAAATTTCATGCACAGATATTTCATCTATGGCATGCAAGATGCACAGCATCTGGAGCGTGTGCGTCTCGAGTTCAACGCTTTCAACATACCCAAAGTGGAGCACAAGGACAAGAGCGAGTGCGCAAAAGCAAATAATTTTACAGCAACATCCAGCAGGCACCTAACGCTTTCTATCCATTTTTTAAATTCCAGATCCAACTGTACGGATGGCTATCTGAAGATCTATCTGAAGGGCCAGGAGACGGCCGATGCGTACGACAAGTTCGACTACGAGCTGTGCGGGAATGAGACGCAGCGTGTGATCAGCGATGGGCCGCGTCTGGCCATGGTGTTCAGTTCGGGTGAGCTGCAGGGGCGTGGCTTTAAGGGCAAGTACACCTTCGAGACGGAGTACAAGATACCCGGCACGGCGGCGCCGGACGGCACCTGCAGCTTTACGTATGTGAGCAGCTCGAAGAAGCGCGGCGAATTGAATAGCCCGCGTTATCCCTCCAACTATCCGTCGGACACGAACTGTTCCTATTTGTTCTTGGCCGAGCACAACGAGCAGGTGACCATTGTATTCGACCACTTCAAGATCAAGGCGGACAACAATGTGAACGCCACTGCGGGCTCTTATGGGTAAGTACTCGGTGCAGCTGGGACTTGACCTGGTGCTAATCTCGCACTCGCTTGCAGATCCGGAGCCTGCTTCGAGGATTGGCTGGAAATGTATGTGGTCTATCGGGATAACAACGATCGCCTGCTGGGTCGCTATTGCGGCCTGACTGCACCCGGACCCGTCGAGAGTCCGCGCGGCGCGGTTGGTCTTCGCATCACGCTGCACACGGATCAGGAGAACGTGGCCAGCGGCTTTAAGGCCCGCTACTTTTTCGAGTCGGCCAAATCCGATGCCGGCGACTGCGGCGGCAACTTCAGCAACGAGGACTCGGGCATCATCACCTCCCCGAACTATCCGGCTGGCTACAAGGCGCCTGGACGCGGCTTGGCCTCCAATGCCTGCAACTGGGTAATGACCGCTCGCGCCGGCTACAAGTTGTCCATCAACTTTGAGCAATTCGGGCTCGAGGGCGATCCGGCGAGTACGTCAAATAGCACACAAATATCTATTACTGGATACTCAATGAATCTGTGAATATTCGTTTTTAGATCGTGGCTGTCCCGCCGCTGTGCTGCGCCTGTGGGTAAATGTCGATTCGGATCAGCCGCCTCTGGAGCTGTGCGGCGAGAAGCCACCCATTGAGCACTGGCATTATATATCCACTGGCCAAACGGCCCGCATCAGTTTCACCACCAGCGACAAGACCGTTGGCGCCCAGGTGAGCATCGGTTTATCAATCGGTTTAATATGCAAAATTAATATTCCGTTTGCATTAATGCAGGGCTTCCGCATTGTATGGACTGAAATACAGGACTCCGGGCCGGGACCACCATCCATTGGACTGCTGTGCGAGTCCACGTACCACTTCCAGTGTGCGGCGGGCTATTGCATATCGGACAAGCTCCGTTGCGACGGCGTCAAGAACTGCGGTCCCGGCGACGATAGTGACGAATTGCATTGTGAGTCGTGAGTGAGTCGAACGGTTCAGTTCAATTTTTATTTTCCTTTTGATCAACTTAATTTAAATACTTATTTACCGTTTCTGTTTTTCTTATCGTTGAGTTTGTGTTTTCAGTGCGTCCACTGAGCGACCATGAAAATCGTATACGTAATAATTTTGTTCACATATCATAATTTCCATTTGGTTTGTCTATCGAGTCTATCGAGATTGCATATTAAACATATATAATTAGATATGCAATCGAAGCATATTTTGTTTGTTACGCTTTTCATTTCCTTATAACAGCCACAAAAACTTGAACCCGACGAAACACTTGCCAAAAACTATATCAAATAAATGTGCTAATTAACCAAAACTAACAAATATTACCTTAATTTAAAACGAATTAAACTCCAAAAATGTTATGCATACAAACTCAAAGCACCGAAATTTTAAAAGCTCTATATAGTTTTTTCTTTGTTTGTTTGTTTGTTTTTTAATTTACATGGCCAGATTTTTTGTACATACCATTTAAAATTCTTAATTAAGGCTCACCATTTTAAGAATTCACCCTAAGCTATGCATAATTATTGTTCTACCTACCTTCACAAAAATAACAAATGGCATATTTAATCGTTCAAAAAAAAAAAACCGAAACAAAGCGCTCTCAGTTATAACAACAGCCACGCCCACACTAAAACTATCTTTCTCTCTCTCTTTCTCACTTGTCTTCTTCTATTTCTCTATGTTCTTTGTCTTTCTTTTATATATTTTCTCGATGTGATTTTCCACTAAACCAACCAACCATCAACTGAAAACTAACAATCTTTACCTTTAACATTCGAAAATTCCTTGAAATAATCTCAAACAATAACCCGAAACAATCCGTGACAATGACACAGGTGACGCAAACTCCACGCATTTGCCCACATTTCTACAGACATTTGTTTTAGCAATTATGGCATTAGTCTTGAATACGTTTAACTAAACTTAAATTAAATCGAAATAAAAGCAAACATTTAAATCAAAAATACAAAATGACAACAAAAATGCACAAAAGAAATTTCAAATTGGATTGCCGATTGAATGGAATTTCCACGTGAATCCAAAGTGATGAAAACTATTGCAATAACATGAAGAAAACAAAAAACAAAAATAAACATCTCAAGAATTTTTAATAATTTTTCTAAACATTAACTACACGTCAAATAAATGCTAATATTTAAGAATAAAGAAAAAACTTTTGGTCACATATAACACGTGAGTCCTGCATAAACTTGTCTCAATCGCTGCACACGCCCACAACGCCCACAGCCACAATCATGACATGCACAGTGTCCACTTAAAAAAAAACGTCCCACACACCCCCCACCAGTCTAAAAAACTTGCCACAAACGACTCGTTTAACCATAAAATGCCTTGTTATTGCAATTGCAATTAGAAATTATAAAGTAAAATACCCCTCTGCCCGATCTGTTATCTTTTTGGTTGCGCATTTCAGTTATCTGTAGCATTCGAAAACTGTTTTAAGGCATGCCATTGGATAATTTTTCTTTATAATTCTGGCTTTTTATGTTCTGCATTCAATGCCCATGAAAACCTGAGCTGCACTCTTAACTGTTATTCCTAATAAAAATCATCTATTAATATGATAAACATAATAGTTCAATGCCAACACATCCACTGCACAGCAGTACAAGAACAAGAACACAATTAAATATACATTATCTATCAATTAGATAAAGATTCATTTACATATAAGTAACATTTACATTGATCATAATCTAAGAGTTTGGAAGCCTATTTGTATAGTATTTTCACAGCTATGTATTAATAAACTCTACATTTGCTTTATATTTTGTTATTTATTTATGTATTAATTTCCTGAATCAGGTATCACGGAAGCGGCCGAGGAGGATCACGCCGTCCTCATAATAATAACGTTACTCGTCGTCTCGTCCCTAATCTGTCTCCTATGCACACTCTGTCACTCCAGAAGAAAACGTAGAAATCACGTGCGCCAATTGGGTTTACATCGGAATGCACACTACGACTCACAGACGAGCGCAACGGGTAAGGGGAATCCCTCCATCGCAGAGGATGGCAAACTGCTTGGTTTTAAGTTTGGTTTCTATTTTGATTTAGGTTTTCTTTGATTTGTTCTTTCTTTGTATCTGTATCACTTAAAGGTAATTTTCATTTATTTATATTAAAATTAAAATTTTAACATTTTTACCATCTAAATTTTTTGCAGCTGGTCTTAGCTCCAGTCGACGTCATTTGCAGAGTGGTGGAGCGAGCATTGCGGGCAGCTTGCACGGCATCAATAGCGGCACCTTGATCATTCCACCGGCGCCCTTGCCACCAACTAGCGTGCCACCACCGCCACACATTTGTATTGCTGGCGTTGACATGTCACATGGCCTGATGTCCAACGACGAGGACGACGATGAGGACGACGACGATCTAGAGCTAGACGAGGATCAGCTGGCGGCGGATATATTCATAAACGATGTGCATTTTGACGAGGATAATATCGATCATGTAAACCAAATGGCAAACGTTTAGTTACGTTTTTAAGCATTTTTATCGCTAATTTCCCGCTTTAGAGCGCTTTAGGTTAAGGCGTGTCCAGGTAAGGGGCACTTCAGTAAGTGAGTACGAGCTGCTGATAATGTCAACGTTCAATGTCTATATACAGACTGCGACTTACAGCAGATAGAACAACAAGAACAAAAAATTCAAAAGTTAACAATACCAAAAAGACGAAAAAATTATGCAAATGTGCGAATTGATTAAGACATAAATTTAATAAGGCGCAAATAAACGTAAAAAGTATAGTAGGGCGTAAACATTGTAGTAGCGATAAACGATTAACGATGAACAAAGAAGACAGAAAACAAATAATAATTACATTTAAATATACATACATACTATATTATACACATAGCGACTACGTATGACAGTAAAATGCGAAAAAACAAACCACATTAGTGGTTAATGGATTGAAAAAAAAAAACAAGCGGCAAATATGTAAAGCATTTTCTTAGCCACAAGAGACCGCAAAAAGTTGTTGATTTTTATATTTGATACGAGTAATATTTAGGTGAAGCATAAATTGAATTAATTATACAACAAAACCCAAAAAAAAAAAACTAAAAACAAACAAAATCAAAAAACAATACACATTCACTTGAATAAGTAAATAAATTTGAACGCAAGCAAAGTATAAACTTTCTACTTATTAAAGGGCATAAAACAATAAAAATAAATACCTATATATCTATACTGGCGCGAAACAACTTTTATTTACACATTTTTTTACAATAAGCAAACACACACAACATTATACATTTCACGCCGAAAGACCGCAGAAGCTCAAGTTTAACAAGATTTTAGCAAGTACATACAAACATAGGACATTAAAGAAGAATGCATAAATAAAGAAGAATTAGTGACTATCAAACCTGTATCTTCCAACAAAAGTTAAATACAAAATCCTTAATCGAGAGATTTGTATAAATAAATTAATATATTAAAGCCAATAAATTAAAAAGCGCCATTTGTCGTGGGCCCCAAATTCCAAAGTTTATAAATTCAAAGATTTTTGTCTATTTAAGCACATTTTTATAGACATTTAAAAGGAATGTTGCAGCGACATAAAAACAAAATAAATTAAAAAAAAAAAATACACACACAGAAAAACTATTTATAAAAATGTACACGCTAAAGAGAACGATAATAAACACTTAAACGGTAAAAATAAAACCCAAAAATTAACCCGAACAATAAACTAAAATGAAATCATTTGTGCCAAGCGTTAAAAAATAATTAAAACTTTCCTTTTTCTCTATAAGTTTTCCTAGGTTTATGTTATTCATTCTGAAGGCAATGAAATAAAAGTTACAACAATATATTTGATATAATTTTAAAATACTGAGATCTTTTAATAACGATAAATAAAAATGAAAATTTGATTAAATAAAAAAGTTATTGGTTTCATAGCGCTCGTACGTTTTGCATAAAAGAAACTTTAAAGAAGCTTAAATAAATGAGAAAAATTAAAAAAAAAAAGTTCAACGTAAAAATAATTTATAATAAAAGTATGTAGGTGTTTAATAAAATATAATGAATAAAATAAAACATTGAACAAGTAAAACGTTGTTAAATTTTTGCAAAATGCATGAAAATCAACTATTTAATAAGAAATAAATTATTTTTAAATAATTGCAAAATACAAATAAATTAATATTTAGTTTAAGTGTATAAATTTTGTTGTTGTATGACATTAAAATGAACCCCAATTAAATTAGTTAATTAAAAAATTGAATTTGTGTTCTAGCAATAAAAACGAAACATAAATTAAAAACCTATTTACTAAACATAAAAAAATTAAATAAAAATGTTCGAGAAACACACAGCTAAATCCCCGTAAAATGTTCTAAGCGTTTACTAAAGAAAACACAACGTTAAATTAAACAAGCAAGTGTTAAATTTACAATTAAATCTACAATTAAGCAAGGCAAACAAATGAAAGATAAGTTATACTAAACAATATATAAAGCCTAAACCAAATGAAAAAAACAAAAACAAATCGAAACCTAAGCGTGTGCATTGGCATAAAACGCTGCGCTTTAGCAAAAGATAGTTGATTAAAACGCAAAATTTTAAAATTGAACAAAACACCTACAAAAACAATTCCATGTTAACATTAAATATAAATAAAGGTAATTAAATAAATGAATACTAAACCAAATCCAAGCGTCATTATTATATTATTCGATTTGAAAAAGCTTTATTCAAAAAAAAAAACTTTAACAATATTTATTTTTTCATATGAAACAGCTTTAAGGTAAAAAAAGGATCATGAGACTTTTTCAAAAAAAAAAACTTTAAGAATATTTATATTTTCATATGTGCACAATTTAAATTTCACATGGCGTTTGGTAAATTTAAATGCTCAGGATTGGAATATCAGCTGAAATTGTTTTTCAGGATTGTGAATTTAAACGAAATTTGTCCAACATTTTGTTAATTGCCTCAGCATCGCCATCAATTTTAGCCTTATCCTGTTCCAAAATTTGCTCAAAAGTCTGTTGCTTGGTACCAACCAAATAAAAGTCCTCATCAGCTATTGTAACCCGAGCGTCGGCTTCGGGTGCTTTGCCTTCATAAATATCCAGAGCTTTGAAATCAAAGACTACAGTGAGACGGTCAGCAGGAAACGCCAAATTAACCCAATGGCAGAAACTCACCCATGCTCTTAATAAGTTTGCCATCGGAATCCGTAAAATTGAACTGAAATGTGTTGACCACAGTTCGTTTGCCCGGATCCGACTCCTTGAGTTTGTTACGTATTTTCTCAATTATATCGTCGCTTTTCATGCTTTTAGATCGGTGGAACACAAGTTGACCGCTTGAGCGCAGTTGCTTGACTAATTCAGGCGCTGAAACCAATTGAAACGAAGACAGCGGATTACCGCAGCCATTCTCGTTGTGGCTTTGCATAATTCTTAATTAAAGTCAATTTGTTTGATAGAGACATGATTGACAGTATTGATACAGGGCATGAGAAAATCTAAAAAGTCTGGTTTGTATTACAGGGCAGTTACATTAAATACATATATTTTGATAGGTAAAAATATAGTGCTACTAAATAAAACTTAGTATACCAGCAGTTGTTGAAAACATATGTTATCTAAGGTTTCCACAACTTTAGCAGACCGTCTTCACTATAACTAGCCAGAAGATTTTGATGGGGATGATGTGTTAGGCCAATAACGTCCTTTTCGTGTACCTAGTAATAAAAAGAAATATACAACAATGCTATAAGCTAGTTAAATATACTCTCAGTACAGCACTTACATTTAAAGTACGTTCAAGCTTGCCCGAGGAGACAGAAAAGCAGTACAGCACTTGATCTTCGCCAGCGCAGTAAATGAATTCGCCTCGGGGTGAGAGGGTTGCCGAGATAAAGGCGCCGCCCTCACGCTTACCCGATGAAAATGATCGTACAATTTGTCCCTGCATATTCATAATGACAACCGTGTTGGATCTATTGCAGACGATAAAGTGCTCAGGATTCTTGGGCAGAATAAGCACTGTGTTGACAGCCAGTTCGTTTCCCAATGGTTTGTAGGTGGCTACGCATTCTGTGGTCTTTAGTGACCAGACCTTAACTGTGCCGTCAGAGGATGCGCTAAGGACGCTATGGCCATCCGGTGTAAATGTAGTCTCATTAACAAATGACGTGTGACCCTTAAACTCCTTTAGCATTTTACCCGACTTGAGACCATGAAGCCGCACAGTATAGTCAAAGGAAGCACTCAGCACTTGGCTGTTGTCGCGCGAGAACTGCAGACAGGTGATTCCTTTGGTATGCGCTTTTTCAAACTTGCGCAGGCATTGACCGGTAATAATGCGCCACACTTTTATCTGGCCATCCTGAGCGCCGGATGCAACCATCTCGGAGTCACGCGAGAAAGTTAATGCCAGCACAGCTTGCTCCATCATCATGAACTGGTCCTGCGCCTGGTATTTTAAATCCTTACGCACTTTGCCAGTGGTAAAGTTCCAAACCTCTAGGAAGCCATCTACGCTACCTGTTATCAGATACTGCCCATCTGGAGAGAACTGTGCACACTCCACATGCGACTTTTCGCCGAACTTGATTTGACGGAACAGCTGGGTGGGATACATCTCCTCCTCTTGATCCTTCATGGCAGCCTTACCGCGGAACAAATCGATGGTAGTGCCAGGTGGAAGCAGACCTTGATGCTGTTGCCATTTAAGAGCCTGGCCAAGCAGCGCCAAGAGCCTTGACGAGGGCACCACGTGCACTTCACCGCTCAACTCCTGGGCAATAGCCGTGCGGCGCTTTTCCTTGCTGCTGCCCTCCGCATAGGCTTCGCGCGGATCGAAATACGCACGCTGTAACATGTTCTCTGAGGAATAACGCAGCCTTAATAGCATTCCCTTTAAAATAGTGCAGATACTCACCTAGATGTATATAGCGCTCGGGTTCGTGCTGCTTCAGCATGCTCATTGGATCCGTTTGGCGGAGCAGAGAACGGGCGGCGCCCAATTCCCGCAGCTCTATTAACTCTAAGACTATTTGTTCATAAAGATTGAGCAGTTTCTTGTCAGGCAGCTTCAACGATTGCGTTACTTTGAGCACTGTGTCCCAGTGTCCATTGGAGATGTCCTGCACAAAACCATCAACGCTGTCCACTGTATTGAGCGAGACTCCAGTTTCCTCCTGCAATTCAACAAACGATTATTAAAGTTAAAAATTTAAGAGACTTTAATCTTACTTGTAAAGTTTGTAGGGTTTTAAGTAGATTGGATTCTTTCAGATATTGCTGGATAAGACGTATAACGCTGTAAAGGATATAATTAGAATTAAGATAGTTTATTGGAAGACTTATCGTACTTACTCAGCGGATTCAATTTCTATAGACATGGTTTTTGCAACCGTATATTAACTTATTTATTATGTTTTATTTATCTTATTATTTCTTAAACAACGCGTCTTTTTAGTAGCTCTATCGACTAGTTCGGAAAAAGTTCTTTTAATTCATTCATCGCACATTTGGTTCTTTTGTTCTGGTTCGTCATTTTTTACAGTTTGTTTACCTGTTATTAACAGCTATTGGTCGCGCTTAACAGTAAATAGACCTTACATTGTTATAATTTCGTTGCGAAAAAATTTATTTTCAGAAAATATTTTTAAAAATTGAAAGGGCTAGAGTTGGAACTTATTAGTTTCTAAATTCAAAACAATTAATAACAAAGCCATATTAGTGGCTTTTGATTACATTTTGTATCGATATATTGCGCTCACGTTCGATAGCTGGCCAGTGTGCCGCTAACAGCTGATTGGTCTTCTTCTTGCTAACCGCATTGGTTCTCTTTGCATAACATCCCAACGCTTAAAGTGCTAGCGAATAAAATCAATTAAAATGTCAAAAGCAGGTGGTAAACTAAAATCACTCAAAAAGACAATGGAGCGGATAACTCATACAACCAAACTTAAAACAAATATACCTGCCGGCATGGCAGCAGCGGGCCCGCCATTGGGTCCCATGTTGGGTCAGGTGGGCAACAAAGTTATTCCGTGCTTAGCCCATGTTTAATGTATGTAATTTTCCAGCGTGCCATTAATATAGCCGCCTTTTGCAAGGACTTTAACACGAAAACTGCGGAAATGAAGGAGGGCGTGCCACTGCCATGTCGGATCTCAATGAACAGCGATCGCAGCTACGATCTGGTTATACATCATCCGCCAGCAACGTTTTTCCTGAAGCAAGCAGCGGGCATCCAGCGGGGCACGATGACACCTGGTCGCGAGGTTGCCGGCATAATTACGCTTAAGCATTTGTACGAAATTGCGGCAATCAAAATTCAGGATCCGCCCAACGCTCTGCTTACCATGCAGGTAAGTAAACTCTCTGAGCTATCAAGAGGTTTTTTTTTAACAATTTAAATTCGATTTGCAGCAAATGTGTGAAATGCTCATTGGAATTGCCCGGACTTGTGGCATTAAAGTAGTTCGTGATCTGGACCCCACGGAATATGCCCAATTTCTGGAGGAGCGCAAAGTTATTGTCGAGGATCAAAGACGTGAGCTGCTGGAAAAACGCGAAGCTAAGATGTTGCGAACAGGCTAAAAATATACTATATGAGAACATTTTTTAATCGTTAATATAAATTTATAACTAAGATATCTATTCTATGCTGATGCGCTTGCGATCCTTCGCAGCGTTCTTTTTGCGCCGTTTCTCCAGATGTTTGTTTAGTTTTCCAGTATCTTTCAAATGCTCGAATTGAGCAACTAGCTCCTTGGCTCGTCTTTCCTCTGCAATATAAATTGTAATTAGTTCCAGTTAATAGTTAATCATTACCCACTTACTCTTTGTAACGTAGTGTGGCTGGCGTCCTTCTTCGTGCGCCTTTTGTATCTCCTTACGTTCCTTCTTCAGTATGTTTTGCTTGAGGTGCCATCTATGGTCCTCCACATTCTTGTTAATAAGCCGTTGCATAGTGTGTTTGATTTTCTGCTTTTCCTCGCCATCCTTCACGTTATCCAAGTGTTTCTTCAGCTGACCCACCTCTTTTTCCCTGATTTTCGTTATAAATTTGTAGTTTTGCTTGAAAGTGTCAACATTATAGGTGCCCGATTTTTCATCGAAACGTGGATCCCGCACAGCAGCCTCTTTCTTACGTTCCACCCGCAGTTCCGCACCTAAAAAGGGCACCTGTCGCTTTGAACTGATTTCACGGGGTCGATTCTTATTCAGGCGTTTAAGTTCCAACTTTGTTTTTGGCTTCTTTTCTTTGGCTCTTTTACCGCCTAGAACCGCCTCTTTGTAGACCTTTGCACCTAACTCTTCCTTAAGCTGCATTATCTCTTCGAAAGTCAAACTTTTAAGATCATCGCGAATTGCGCTCTGTCGAGGAACATACATTTGGTATTACATGTACTGAGCAAAAGCCAACAATGAAATTACCTGCGTCTCATCTTCGTGGTCTGACGAAGCTGAGGACTCGTTTGATGACGCCATTATTGACTGTTTATCCTGGTAAAATTGCAATTGTAAATAAATTTCACGTGTTCCGTTGTTGTCATGCTTAAGGAGATGAGTTGTTGGCTATATCGATAGGCGATTACTAATTCAATAACACTATCGATGCAAACTGCGATATTGTTTTGCTACAACGTTATTTTTTAGATCTGGCAACGCGCCAATGTACGTCTTCCAATTGGATGGCGCTCAAATGATTCTTTTTTAAATTAATTGATGATATGATTTGTGGTTCTTAAGAAAAATAAAATTAAAATCATTTGGTCGCATGTTTTTCTTTCATTATCCAGTTTACTCACTTTACTCACATTGACCTAACTCTCGTCACAAAAACGTATACATCCTCAGGGGGTGTTTTAATGATAACCATAAGTTATATTTCTAGACGAGAGTTTTGATGGCCAAGGCTTGAGGTTTTTGCTCTCGTGCTGTGTTTGCATTGCATTTGTAGTCAGCCAAAGGTGGGTTGGGTCCGTCATCAGAACTAACGCATTTAACGGTCATGTGACTTTTAGGCACTGTGGTAGGAGTAAAAGACACGCGTGCCTTCAATTTTATTTGGATAGTCATCCACATGGACGTACCTTTGTGCGGGGAGTACCAAAAAGGGATCTTTACAGTATATCTATAAAAATAAACTTAGAATATAAATTTGAAAAAATAATAATATAATAGAAAATAATAAAAAGAGTTCGCTTCCAGTAATTCATTGATGACAATCTGACCACAGCACAACGTCCATTCAGCAATTACTCGCGTTTATGTCTCGCGCCATTCGCTGCGTTGTCCTTAATTTCTTAAAAAGCGTTTAAGCATCTAATGAAAGCGTTTGGCTGGCGATTCTCACTGTCAGTCAATTTAGTTGCGTTTGGTGCCTCGCTGCGTGCGGTTCGATTAGAAATTGGAGCGGCTCCTTTTGGCCTTGTCGCTAGCTGCAAGCAACGATTTCATAGTTGGCTGTGACTTGGGGACCTATGGGGATGATGTGATCATGGCCAAAATTATATCCACTATTAAGGCCATTCTCACGCGCATCATATTCAGTGCCCACAGTCTGCTGGCCATCTGGCAGGTGACCACGTTTAAGAAGGATATCATTTACTGGACGCTATGTGGGCCGCTTTTGCTGCTGCTGCTCGAGGGCATTTTCACCATTATGATCAAGAAGACGCAGGAATGGCGCTGGTAAGCTGCAGATATTGCTTGGTTCAGATTCGCATATATGTATATATATCGAGTTGGAGCCAATGTAAACAAAAATCGGCTGGTGTTGACGTCATGTTCGGGGACTTTGATTTTCAATTAAAAGTGAAATCATGTGTTTAATGTGTGTGCCCGTAACCAAACCACCCCCTAAGACCAACTCCCACAAAGACCACTCCTCCAGGCGCCTACCCACGCGTCGTTGTAGTAAAAACTTTAATGGAATTTCACTTTGGGGGGGGGGGGGGGGGGGGGGGGGGGGTTTCTGTCTTTTGCCTGTGTTGTGTTTACCTTTTGGCGCGGGGCGCATCACTTTGACTTGATGTTTGTTTTGGCCATTTGCACTCACCCCCAATTGTCTCGTGCAGGTTCTGCCCCTCGGTGTTTCTCTACCTGAGCAGCATTGTGCCTGCCATTTGGCTGCTCGAACTGGACAAGATTGAGCGGCGCCTGCAGCTGATGAATGCCTCCCTGACCAATGCAAATGCCAGCAGTGCCAATGACAGCAGTCTCGCCAGCTCCTCCAACGCCGCCTCCACAAACAGCAGCGCCATGGTGCCAGTGGCCGATCTGCTGGATGATGCGGGCATCACGCTGCCCGTGATTAGTCCAGATACATGGACCACGCTCATCGAACAGTTTCTCATGCTGATCCTGATTGTGGGCCGCTGGCTGCTGCCCAAGGGAGATTTAACCCGCGATCAGCTCAGCCAGCTGCTGCTTGTCTATATTGGCACAGCCGCGGATATAATCGAATTCTTTGATTCGTACAAGGACGATTCGATAGCACGCATTGGTTTTTTGGTCTTCCTCACCTTGGGCATCTGGTCCTGGAGCCTGATGCAGTTTACGATTGTGCTGTCGGCGACGAGGGGAAGACGGCCGCGAGGCAGTGGCTCCCATCAAAAAGAGGAGTGAGTGAAATAAAAACGCGAATATAAATATATTCATGAATATATTCCTTGCAGACACACGGACTGCTGCCAGAACTGCTGCTGTGGCATTGATGTCTGGGGTATGCTATAAACAAATGAGTAAATATTCTAATATAAAGATCCAAATATATATTTGTAATTCATTTATAGGCATAGTGCTGAACGTTATTCTGCAGGATGCGCCGTTTCTCACCTTTCGCTTATTGATTATATTTCAATACAAGATCATCAACTACATGAACGTGTTTTTCACCTGTAAGTCATCCCAATAAATCTTGTTTTCTTAAGTTTTTTTTACATTTATTTTGCTGCAGGCAAGAACTCCTTGGTCATTATACTTCAATTATATCGCCTGTACGTGGTCAATGCTGAGTTCTGGAAGAGTCGACGTGAGAGTCGCATGGCCAAATCACGTCAGTATCAATCGCGTCGGCGAGTCCACGACTCGGACCAGAACAGTATCTATATGATATCCAACGAACGTGGCGGCGATGTTAAAAAGAAGATAAAGAAGTGAGTAATTTAAGTAAATGGTGATTCCGCTATAAACTGAACTCTCATTCCTCTCCCTGAAACCAGAGCCAAGGATAGAGATTTTGTTGAGCAGGAAGCCAGTTACAGCAAAAAGAAGAGGGACAAAAAGGACAAGTGAGTCAACACCTCTCGTATTATCATTATTTAAGTACAGTTCATAGCTAGTCATTACCTGTATCAGAAAAAAACGCAAACGCAAGGATACGGGCTACTCCACTGCCAGCTCACAGAATCTGTACTCCACCAAGGCAAGTAGCAACAAGGACAAGAAGATCAAGAAATCAAAGCGCAACTGCAGCAGCTCCCCCAGCGACTGCGATCCGATTGGTGCTAAGAAACAGAAACGCACAAAAAATGCCGAAAAGGCTGATAAAAAGTAAGTCATGACCAAACGTAACTGAAAATACGCTCAACTGAACAAATCTCTTAGAAAATCACGTAAAATCGAGGCCGTCATAGAGGAGTCTAGCAGTTCCAGCAGTAGCAGCTCGGATTCCAGCAACTCCACTTTGCCCAGCTATGAGGTTATCGATGAGAAAAAGTCGCGACGGCGCAAACACGGCCACAGCAGCGACTCCAGCTCTAGCTCCAGTAGCTCGGACTCGTCCTCATCGTCGACGTGAGCTGGGTAGAGAAAATTTTTGGACTAACGCATTTTGCTATATGCAACGTTAGCGCAACAATCATTTTTGTGACAGCCAAAAACACAGTTGGCTGCGACGCGGGTCAAAGGTGAAACTCTTTTGGCCAAATGTCGTTATTTTTTGTATGACCCACTACGAGGTCAAATAGTTTGTCAACAACATATATTTTCATATGTTTGCATGATATGCTAAGAACTCAACCAAATTTAAATAAATGAAATGGCGCCAACATTTTAAAACAAGTTGGTAGCCCTGCTAAACAATAACCGCTCTCTCTCGCCTTTTGTTATGTTCACTCTCTTCGTATGCGCTCTGAGCAATGAAAAGCTTGAACCTGGCAACTGCGCCCGCAGCTGCCAGAGACTACAGCGTAAAACTGTTGACAATCGGAGATAAACGAAACTGTGTGTAAATGAGCGAGCGTGTGTTTGAGTGTGCGCGTTTATGTACAGTGAACAAAGATTTGTATGTGGTTTGTGTAATAATAAATAGTTGCTGTTGAGCGTTCGTGCGGTGTGGACGCGTGTTGTCGGTTTCGCTACTGAAAAAGCTTTTGCTGCTTGTCAACTTTAAGTCTAGTGTGAGTGTGTGAGTGTGGTCTATTGTTGTACCCATTACATAGTATACAGTATACATAATATGATAGTTTTGTAAAGTATGCTGATGCAAAATTCGTATTAGAATGGTGTTCTCTCGACTTGCCTTCCTCCCCCACAGAGCAAAATAATAACAACAATAAAAAATAGCGCCGCGTGCTTTTTGTTGCTTCTTCCTATCCTATCACAACAACAACAAAGACAAATAGCTGAGCAAAAATTAATCATTGGGTGATAGAACTGTTGTCAAATCGATAAATTTAAAATGCAATTTAAGTTCGGAATTGTTTGGGTAAGCGGTGCTTGAACCGCAATCAGATGTTATTTATTATGCGTACATAAATAATACCCTGTAAGTAACTGAGTGGTTCTGAAAGAGTTGCGCATTCTACGCAATTGCTGAAATTAGGCGCAAAGTGGAGTTATTCAGCTGTTCAGTGGAAAACTACTATCGTTTACAAATAACAAAAAAAAATATGTTACTACTATAAACAACACACAACAAAAATATTCCAACAAAAATATTCCAATGTTTATTTAATTTCTTTGCCTCTGCTTGAAGCTTTGTTCACGGTCGTCACGCGTGCTGAAGGTGAAGGCGCGTTCCGCAACCACCGTCAACTCCACCCACGCCCACCAAAGCCAAAAACCAGCCCCAAACAGCAACTTGCGGCTCATTATGGCATATAACGGCACACGTGCTGTGACTCTCTTAACTTTATGCCGGTTGAGGTGGGCCATTTTATAACATATCAAATTGAAATGTTATTTGGTTTTTCCAGGGGGTCAACTGTGAGATTAGAGAAACAAAATATGTCTTTAATTATGTGACAGCCAGAAGAAGGGATATTCGACCCCGCATATAAAGTCGATTTACTTATGTCCGTCAATCCTTGGAAACTACAAAGCTAGAGACCTCAACTTTTCAACAATACAGTATGAATTTAATGAATTTCAATCATAATAGAAATCGACTTGAATACGTAATTCAAGTACTATAGACTTGTGTGTTTGTATGTGAAATTTTCAGTACGTATTAATGAATGCAAGTGGGTTAAAATGTGTGCAACGACAGCTGACAGCTGGGTTGAGGGTATCTTATTGTCCGTCGCTCCCATGTCGAGCATTCTGATTTATTTTGTATGCAATTGCTGCTGGTGTTTTGAGAACTAGCTAGTGCCAATTGCTTGCTACATATAATATGATATCATATACCAGTTAACCGATTCAATCAAGCCACCCATCACATGACTAAATAAACTTCATTAACAATTCGGACGCAGTTCTTTTGTGGCCCAAGGCACTGTGAGCATTGAGTCTGTTCCTCATGGCAGCAATCAAAAAAAAAAAAAAAAATAAGAAATAAGAATTCTTTAAATGTGGCCTGATGTTTCTCATTGACTGATAAACATATGTTTATGCTGATATATGTATACACACATAAATACACACTTTTGTATGTATTTATAAATATCATTGCTGGCAGGTTTAGCATAACTTGTTTAACTTTCTTGCTAGACAACCTCTATGTGAAAACTAAAAAAATATGCAAATATACATTTAAATTAAATATATATATAAACTAATTTATTTATTTCACGGCTTCTGTTTTGAATTGTATACCAAGAAATGTAAATCATTTGCTTTGCTCTTTTTATCTTATTTTTATTTGTGATAAAACTAATAAATCATCACTTTTATGTCGATCGTGCTCCCTATGCTTTCCATTGTTACATTTTTCCTTATTTTCGAATATATTTTCCTTTTGGCTTTAATTTTCCTTTTCTCAATTGTTTATTTGTGTGTCTGTAGATTAAAAGATGACTACACACATAAACACAATTTCTTATTTGAAATTTAAACAAGACACAATAGACACAATTCAGCCCTTTCCCTAATCTTATCAACAATAAACAGACAGATAATTTATTTGATTATCGGACTTTTGTTATGTTCATCCACTTCAACCTGCTACTCAAATAAACTACGTTGATTTTTATACCCTCAATCCATTGAAAATGAGTAAAAAGGGTATATGGATTTTGTGTAAATGCATGTAACAGTCAAATGGTTAATTTCCGACCCCATGAACAAGATATATTCTTGATCAGGACGACGAGCTGAGTTGATGACCTTCTGTCTTTCCGTCTTAATTGCGATGTCGGAAAGGACAAAAGCTAAAGACAGACTTATTCGAATTTTATTGTAAAGACCTGTAAAGATCGCTGGATTCAGGGTATCTTAGAGTCGAACGCTCCCGACTAAAGCCTTCTTACTTGTTTACTTTACTTTTCTTAATTCACTTGTTTACCATTAAATGGTCATATTTATTTATTATACCATTTTCATAAATACATACATATATGTTACTATCTGGAGTTCGACCAATTTAAACCAAAGAAATCTCTAAAGCTGCTTAATGCTGTTTTTTTATTTTCTCTTAAGTTTAAGTTCACAGTTGTTCGGTAATTATGACATAAGGCATTAACAAACATTTAATACAAAGCTTATATTCAGCGCTCGCTGCTCAATGCAGCCGTAAAGTTAAATCTTAAGGATGTTGTCTATCATGTAGTATATAGACTATCATTCCAGTGGTTGTTGGTCATGTGGTTTACGGGTACAGAATTTAGATCAACTCTCCAGAAGTCGAATTGTGTATCGATGCATATGACATTTATATATTTACAAATTACCATCAATGTTAATTACGTGAATGAAAATAAAACATTTTTTATATTTTTATGAGCCATTGCTACAGTCGATTGACTTATCAACTAGCTGCTGTCAGTCAGCCATCAGTTATATATATTGGCTGTTATTGGTTGTTGTTAATGTTATTGCTGAGCACAATGTATAAAAACAAACACTGTCTCACAAAAATAGTTACAGGGAAAAAAAGAAAGAGAGAGAGAAGAGCTTCTGAAATGACGTGGAATTAATCTATATAACCAACATCCAAAATTTTAAGATTTTAGCAGTAGACTTTTTCGGTCATTTTTCTCTATATTTTCAATATTCAACAGTTGAAAACTTTGTGATTCAGTGTAATTTTAAGAAACGAAGCAGAACCATTTTATACATTTCATGTATTTGAATCAAATGATGGCCATAATTATAGTTAATCTAAGCGTATGAATAAACTGTATTATCATTCACTGTATTATGTCATTGATATAGTAAATTTCTATGGCGCTTAGATTCTAATTCGATGTTGTTTCAGTTTGCGCAGTCGACGCCTGTCGTTGTGTGGGCGTCAATAACCGATTCTGGCTGACTGCCCGACAGGTGAATTTGTTGGCCAGTCTAGCATGCAATCTCACATAAACAAACATGTGTACATATAATTTGTAGCTCACGTGGCGGCCACATGCGACATTTGAATTAGCCCGTTAAGTGTCGCGTTTGTTTGTCAATTGGCAGCTAATAAATGTTGGCTCGCTTGGCGGCTTGTTGGCCAACGAATCAACTTATGCACGAGTTTCATTTAAAACAATCAGTTAACGTACAAAAATAAAAACAATAACCTCAAAATAGCCAGAGACAGTGCATGCATTGCTTTGTATAAAAGTGCAGTTGCCTAGTGGCCTTATTACGCCGTATTTTGTGATAAAAGATAAAGCAACAACAACAAAAAAATATGCATGTGCAACTGCGACTGACTCTTGATAAAGCAACGGCAGACGCCCCGCAACGTCGTGTAGATCGGCTGCTGTCCAAAGTCCACGCGGCGTATGAGTAATATAAATGTATTATACGCCTCGTTTCCTACGCCACTGAATAAAGGCAATAAATTTGGCAGGTGCAGCTAGCCGGCTCAAAGTAGCAACCCAGAATCACCCCAAGGGTCGCTTTTATGTCAACCGAATAATTATGAATGTTTTAAATTTAAATAATTTATATACATATAAAAATGTTCGTATACAATTATATGCATTGACAGCAAGCGGCGGCTATTAGATACTCTCTGACCCGTTCTACTAATTTAAGGAGTTCTGTGACAGCTAATTGTCATGCAATTTTTGACTACAACAAATGACAGATCACTTTGGATACTGATCTTATTCCAGGTTACTTATATTACATAGATTTCAAGTACAAGCTTTAATTTTTACAGGGTCATTTTATTTTTACAGGGTATTTAAAAAAGTCCACTGCCTTTAAAAGTTACACAGTTTGATTGGCAATTCTCAACGATTGACTTTGAAGATTTGTGCTTATCATGAGCCCAAGCGTAGCCACTTCGACTGCATAAGTTAATAATGTTTCCACATTTATCAGTCAGCTTATCGCGCACAAGCATAAAATAAAGCCATGCACTTGGGCTAACTGATAATTGTCTAAATATCGTTTCAATTGGGTAACAATACCTTATTGTCAAAGTTCACAGACCCCAAACTAGATAACGGAAATTCGTGTACAGAGGGTCCCAGTGAATACACAAATATTGCCCTATGCTTTTAATAATAATATAATTTACTTTAACCAATCAACTAAAACAAAAGCAATTAATTAAGAAAGTGGAAAAATGATTGCCACCTGTTATTGTGGATCATTTGAAGTACGCTTATCAACCACTGACATTTCATACAAATTAAAATACCGTATAAAATAGATTAGAAACGTTGACTATAATATACCCTATACAATAATGTAAAAATTCCTATAACAATAAATAATACATAAATTTTGTAAAATATTGTATAATAAACATGTATGCTGTTGTGTGGTTAGTTACACCACCCAGTGAAAGCAACGACGAAACGTATTTGCGGTGGTGCACACACATACACACATACATATGTATGTCAAAGATACCATAACAAGACCCCTAAGTCTATTGTAATAATTGGAATTCAATATCATGAGTGCTTTATTTATAGAAATATTTAAATATATTGTTTGAAATATATTTAACAATTCGTAATTTTAAGATTTATTTTAGTTTCTATTTTTTTCTAATTTGTCTACTGTGAATATATAAAATATAAATAGAATGAAATATTCTCATTTAATTAAATTGATTCCATTTACAATGAAAAAGCCCCAGTAGATAAAATTAAAAAAATGTATAAAAATTAAAAATAAATCGGAGTATTTGAATAATTTAATATATTTATATTAATAAACCTTATTTGATTAATAAAAAAGATGGTCTGACACAGATATAATCAGCGCCTTATCTGTCTGGCTACAGGGTATATACGAGTTAATAAGCAAATGGCTGCGGAAAGTCAGTTCCCAATCACGCGCAACAAACATTTAGTTATAAAAGACTCCATACAACCGGGCTGTCAGCGATAAGAAACCTTTTTTCTTTGATTGTCTATTCAAAAGAAAATAGTAAACGTGCGGAATCGCTTTTTTATTATGTGAAAAAGTATTATAGCACAAAGAAATGCATAACAAATAAAAGTTAATTAAATAAAATTAGTATTATTGTCAAAGTTTTCTACATTGAGTACTCTATTTGAATCTATTATTTAGGAATTTTTAGCAAATTTTTAGATAAGCCTTAACAACGCTTACAATTGATTTATGTACAAAAGCTTTGTAACTTTCTGGGAGTGTTTGGATAGTAACCTGCAGTTGTATAAAATTAAACACACCAGAATGCAGTCGACTTTATCCGTTGACGCACTGCAGCAGGCACTCAAAGCGAGCAAGGTACTCAAAGTTTGAAATCGATACTCGCATTGAACAGTTTGTCGAGTGTGTGTTTGTGGACGCAAACACTCATCCACAGAGCCACGCGCGATTGTGTTGCGCATTAGCCGCCGTCGCGACATTAGCCACAGTTGGGCCTCGGCCGCCGCAGTTTAACTTTGATTTGCATTGTGCGCAGTTCAGCCGAGTGCCCAGCAAACAGCAGGGTGTGTGTAAGTCGAGCTCATACACAAGTGTAGCGCACACATGGGTGGGCGGCCCTGCTGCTACGCTTTTAAGCAGTCATTGTCAGTTAGTTGATGCTACATCAGCTCAATGATGCCTTTTGTAATTATATTTCGAGCTTTGTTAAAACGTACAGTTATTGCAGCTTGTTGTGGAATATCAAGCAGAAAAGAAAACTAGTTACTGCACAATCAAAGCACATTTGTTGGGTCTGCTGCTGATGCATGTCACAGCTGCAATGCATGCAACATGCTTTGCCCTTTTTGTGCCGTGACATATAACGACCCCTCAACTTGAACCTTTGCCTTTCGCCGTGGCATGTGGCGTGCGGCATAACAACGAACGTAACACATTCTTATTGTGAGGCCACTCTGACGTCTGCGGCAGCTTATCTAATGGGATTGCAGCACAGAAAACATAAATGTGATTGACCATTTGGTATGAGTTAGATTTCTGCACATGTAACGTTGGGCAAAAACTGGCGCATTATCGCTTAGAATTATATTCAAGTTAAAAGTGTGTCGTAATAGAGCACGACGTGTTGCCAAACAAATAATTAATAATTAAATACGTATATTTGTTAATTTTCTTTCTATATTTTTATTATTATTACTTATATACATACATTGAAATGCAGCATGTAAACAAATAGGTTTCAAACGAAACTTGGCGTATTTATTGAAATTTCAATGTTTCTCTCACGAGAGAGCTTTTATTTATTTTACATCGTGTTGTGCCAACACTACAAGTATTATTTGACATCAAGCAACTTGATTTTCACACGTCAGCTGACAGAATTTCTAATTTCTCAATAAACAAATATTTGGTGCAAATTCCACAGGGTAACAGCGAAATAAAGTGTGGAAAACTAGTTAACTGTTGGCAGCTCATTTTAACCAGAGTTTATTTTTGGCTGGGCCACAAGTTGATGCAGCGTATGTATTTTTAGAATTGCAAATAGCAGTTTATTTTGAATGGGAAACAAAAACAGAAGACAAAAACTGTGCAAAAATATCACTCGAAATAAATTCACAAAAATGGCATTGACATTGACATTAGTGGCATTCCCTTAACGCAAAGCTATCTGAGTGCATATGATTAAAAGTCCGTTTACAATTTATTTTCAGTTTACCGCTCTTGGCCGGCAACATGTTCAATTTGTGCTAATTGGCAGCCAGCCAGAAGCACAGGCAGAAGCAGCACCAGCAACAACAACAACAACAACAACAACAACAGCAACAATAATTACAGAAAGAGCAGAAAAAGCGAGATCAATAATGTTTACAAGAACCGAAACCAATGAAAAAGGCAGTGCAATGGCAGTCAGTGCTGAGAATAACGCTAATTGCAGTAAAAACACAGATGTGGAAGACACAGAAACCAATTACAGGAATGGCAACAATGGCTTGTTGCTGCACTCCATCGATGATCAGTACATGTGTGACATTGCCATGATGAGCATTGCCGAGGAAGTTGACCAAATGACAGCCGGACCGTTCCAGCCCACGAACAATCAGACGCTTGTTAATTCGATCAGCGGCGAACTGGAAATCGATCGCCAGGAGGAGGAGCAGGTGATCAGCCATCTGGTCCGCTCGTCTCCCGGTGGTGCGCTAATCGAACCGTTAGTATTCATTTGAATCCAACAACAACATTTACAATTGCAATTATGTAATCGCTATATTTTTGTTGTATAGGGGAAACCGCAACAGCGGCAGCATGCGTGTCGTCTTTGGCATCCTGGTGCGCCTGGTGCTACCTCTGGCCAATGGAGTCGCTCGCGGCATTAAGGGTATTCGGGATGTGCGCGTGCTGCGTGTGCTGCAGAATCTGGCCTCCAGTCGCCAGGCACTGACCAATCTGGTGGCGTTTGCCGCCAACACCATATCACTGAATCTATCTTCCGTGCAGGGTAAGTCTTTCACAGAGCGCTGCCAATGTCTCGAGTTACCCCAATCGGTCATTGTTATTGTGTGTCATTCGTATTCATGTTGGAACCCGCAGCTTTTTATATCAAATGCTTGTCATTCTACCCACAATCTATTCCATTGACAGTTTCCAATCGTCTGGGACCTTTGCTCAACTTGCTCAAGTTGCGCAAGTCCCAAGATGGCTTGGAAAGTCTGCCCGATACGGCGACCACGAGTACACCGATCACGCCTATCACGCCCACACCGCCCAGCTCACCGTTGCAGTATCCGCCGATTTATGGTCTGCAGAGTTCAGGCGCCACCTGTTGCACACTTAATGTACTTGCCGCCCCTCCGCCGGGCACGCCCATACGCGCGGATATCGTGCTCATACATGGGCTACACGGCTCTCTGGTGAACACTTGGCGGCAGGGTCTCTGGCAGAACGAGCGCCATCCAGTCGAGTTCGATCGTCCGCCCCGTCCGCCCGTGCGTCCACCCAAGCGATCACGGCATTCCCGCAGCGCCGCCATCCATCCAGCGCCGCGGGAGAAACGCGCCAAGTTCGCCTCCTCCAAACGCGGCTTGGCCATGGATGAAACAGTTGACGGTGCTGCCGGGCAACGGGAGCAGCCACAACAGCCGATCGAGCCGCAGTTCCTGGACGCTTCCGACAACGATGACAACGCCGAAGAGTGAGTAGAAACCAAATGTGGCCAGCGCTCTTACTTATCAAAGATTCAGCCGCAGTTGCACCTATGTTTGCGGTGAGCCGGAGGACATACAAATCTGCGAGGGCGTCGAGTACAGCTTCCCAGCATTCCGTCTGCGCATGCACGAGAACAGCCGCCAGCTGCAGGTCGAACTGGAGTCCATGCTGCAGGCCGAAGGCAGCGATAACACCAACAGTGACACCTCGCAGGCCTCCACGCCGCACAAGACGGCCGGCAAAAGCAAAAACAAGCCATCTGCCAATGATCCCAACTACTCCAAGTGCTGGCCCGGCGACTGGCTGCCACTGGACTGTCCGGGCGTGAGAGTGATTGCCGTCAACTATACAACCGATCCGTATCTGTGGCGTCCGCTGTGGAAGCGCAAGGAGCCGCGCTCCAGCCTGATCCAGCGATCTCGCGAAATGGCCGAGCTACTAATGCAGCATGGCGTTGGCCACGGCCATCCCATCATTTACGTGGGCCACTCCAAGGGTGGCCTCTTCATCAAGCAGCTAATGGTGGACGCCTGGGAGAGCGGCCGCCCAGCCATGCAGCCACTCTGGCGCTCCGCTCGTGGCTGTTTCTTCTACTCGGTGCCGCATCGCGGCTCCCACTTGGCCTCCATCAAGGCGCCGCTGTTGTCCCGCTCCGTGGAGCTGCTGGAAATAGAAAAGAGTAAGAAATTCGATAATGCCAAAAACTTTTAACTAATAATGATTTCACTTGTAGATAACAAGTATCTGCTGGATCTGCATCGACGCTTTGCTGGCCTCTATCACATGGGTCACCTGAAGATCGAAGTTTTCAGTTTTGTGGAGACGGCTCTGACGCTCATGTCAGTTCTCTATCTGCGAATTGTGGGCGTGGACTCAGCCGGTAAGCGAACACTAAAACTTTACTTCCAACATCTAAAAAATTGTATTTTGAACATTAAACAGATCCTGGTTTCGGTGAGGTGTGCGGCATACGACTCGACCATCGGGAGATCTGCAAACCGCGGAGTCGGGAGTGCATTTTGTACAAGGAGCTGGTGAAAATGATTAAAAAGGTGTGCTGAGCACCCGTCAATTACAACAGTAGTATCAGTAGAACCTCAATGAATCGGAAACAATATGTGAATAGGATTGCAACAGTAAATTGCAGGATAATTATGTGTACCTAAAATATACTGGGATGCATCGGTTTTATTGTTATGGTGCATAGAATTTTTTTTTAAGATGTTTAACTTTAAAAATACTTGAATTTATTGGTTTTTTTTAATTGTATATGTTTTTGGTTTAAAATTATAATAATATTTGTGATTGTTGCAATCAGTAATCACTGCGTTTAGCAGTTAAAAATCATTTATCTTGTTTAAACATTAGGCATCAGCGTTCGCTTTAACTGCGCCCATTTATTGCATAGCATATAAAAAAGATAGCTTTTAAACTTTGTTCATTATTAAGACACACACACTCAAGAATATGCGTTTAAGCATGCCATTTAGTACGTAAATTAAACCATATACGATGTATAGATTTGCCAACATTTGCGATTTTGTATTGTGATCATTTGTTTAGTTAGATATGATGTGATCATATTATTAATACCATACAGGTATAGAGTATATACCATAGCCCATGGAAAGCTATATGTATAAATGTAAAAATCATAGTATATATAGAAGTGAAGATATTTGAACACCGCTGTTAAACGAAACCAACGAAATCAAATGCGTGGGTATTACTTTTATGATATTGCCCTTTTGATATTTTATACAAACCTCTATAGTACTGGAGTTACTAAAAATAAAAAATTACAATTAAGTAAATAATATTGTATATACTTAAACATATGTTTGTTTATTATAAATAAAAATGCTTTTTTTGTTTTGTCATCATAACTTAGTTTTAATATATGTTTTGTTTTTTGTTTTCTTTTTCCAATAGTTAAGGTTGCTTTTCTAGCATTCTTCACCTTTTTTCACGTACATAAATCATCGTTACATTTTATTAGACTCTGTAGCCGCGCTAATTGCTGGTTGGTATGTCAAATTACTTGCACCGAAAACTTTAACACGATTCTACATATACTTTATATGTGTATATATTGTATATGCTAGCTTAGTTTCTACATACATAATACAATAATATTTCTGTAGCATATACGATGTATATAAATTACATAAAAAATACATTCGTTTTGTTTTGTTTTTTTTTTTTTTTTTGTGTTATAAATTTTTATCTTTCGTTCGATTTCTGTTCAGCATTAAAGCAATTTTGCAGTAAACATTTTACAGATGGGATAACCAACTAAATATATGTATATATATGTATGTTTATAATTTAGTTTAATTTTATAATTTCCACTCTACTAATGAGGTATACAGAATGAGGACTTAAAACCCAAACTAAAATTAATGCTTAGTTGAAATAATGATTAGGATCAGCATTACCAAAAAGTTAAGAACATAATTTGCTTATGATTTAAGTGGACTCTTAGTTATTGGTTGGTTTCTTTTTTGCCAAAACCTATGCAAAAGTCGCAATACGCATTCCCATGCCATCAAATAATTCATTTCATTTTTATTGTTTTCGCGCTTAAATAATTTAAACATTTATCACATCCACTTACACAGCGATCACAATCGCAGTTATTTTTCCTTAATTTCACTTTGTTCTTTTCTTTTTTTTTTTTTTAATTTTCTTTTTAATATTTATTTGTTAAGTGCTAATTTTATATATTGTGTTAATTATATAAATGTTCTGCCTTGTGCTGCATAATAATTTTTTGTTGTTTTATATTTAACTTTTGTTTAAAATTTTCATTCTTTCTTTTGTTTTTAGGAATTTTGAGTTCAGTTACGGAATATTTTTTTGTTTGAATTACATATTTGTTTTTTAAATTTGAAATGGAGTTTTTCATACATTATTATTTTTATATTTTATTAGTTTTTTGCTGGAACACCATATTTTGTATAAGCTACAATTATGCTCAGTTGATTTAAAATTTTGTGGCTTGTTTCAATACGAACACAAATTTCGACTGTGTGTTTGCAAAGAGTTTGGATAAGAGGATCATCAATTTGTTATATTTTTTAAAAAGGGGAACAGATATATTAATTTATGTACTTATGCATTTTATTTTTGTCAGTGTGGTTTATATGGAAAGGTACTATTGTTTGTAGTTCTTGTTTAGTTTTGTTTGGTTGGTTTTAGGTTTACGGATCGTTAAGGTTATATGTTATTGCACTTAGGTCTAAATACGTATACAGTTACAGTTCTTAAACGCATTATGTTTTTATTATTGAATCGTACATATATAATTTATAGAATTTTGTGTTATTCAACTTTTTTCTACTTGCTTTTTGAGTTTCATTTAGTTATGTAATATATATTTTTTAATATGTCTATGAAAATGGAATGTCTGTGTGTGTATACATAATATGTATATATGTGTATGTGTGTGAATTTGAATAACAATTTTCGCATTTCGTTTTGAACATTGAACAACAATTTACAAAATACGTATCATAGATGAGCCAATTTTAAAATTTTGCACTCAATGTTAAATACTTTTTAAATAACCTTCAATGCTTATAGAAAAATAATAAATGGTGTAGTTGTATGCGTGTATGTGTGAATGTGTGTGTGTGTATGTGGCGTAGCTAGAGGTTTTTTTAGTTTGTACAAACTAGGTACAGTCGGTAACTGGGATAGACTCGTACAATACGGCTGCGGTACATTTGAAATGCATGTTTGGCATTAGCAAAAAATAATGTATTTAATTTGAGTTAAAATGCAATCTGCGTGTTTGTCTGTGTTGTTGTCGATGCTAAAAATGAGCGCTCAACGAAAATGCAAAATGAATATAATCAGGTACATTTGATATATCGGTTAAACAAAATAGAAGAAAATATACAAACAAAACACAAAATGCAGCAATTAAAAGCGATAATAAAATATAAATATATATAACTTTAATATGAATGAAAATATATAATGTATAAATATTTGCTGTAAATCGGTATGAACACTTGTGACTATTGTGGGGGTGTGTATGTGTGTGTGTATATATTTGATATGGGCTATTGCATTTGTTGTTTTTGGTTATGGGTGTGTTTGTAATTGAATATTACGGCAGTTTGATTATTTTTAAATAAATGATTTAAATATATAAGCGAATGTATACTACAAATAATAATTATTATGAGCCTCAATAAATGATAGAAAACAAACAAAAACTAAACAAATATCTATATAGGTATATATGTATACATATATAGCATTTGATTAAAAGTAAACTAAATAAATGTATAGCATGTATGTATATGTATATAAATATGCTGCTTATGTATTCATACTCTCGAATTTTATCATAGTTCGACTTCAGTTCTTGAAGCTAAATACATTTATAAAATGTATTTCATATAACTTAGCATATACTTATGTATCCTTATACTTATAGGGATCCACAATGTTTGGAATGTTTCGAGCTGCGAATGTGGGTGTATGTGTGTGTGTGTGTGTGTTTTTGTGTAGTAGTAGCTTCATGGAATACTTTTGCTTGGCGAGGTGACGACAACAATGCCAACTATTCAGACTCAGCCATTCGGATCGACTTGGGCACGCCGATGAAGAGCCGTGGACGCTGGCCACGCCTGTTTGGCCATTGTCGTCGTCGTCGTTTTGTTATTAACGCCCACAGAGTGCGTCTGTGGCCCGTTGGAAGGAACTATGGATGCATGAGGATGCTTCTGCTGGCGATCCTTTAGCTGGACAGCGGTTGGCTTCTGGTTGCTGCTGCTGTTGCTGTTGTTGTTGTTGCTGCTGCTGTAGTGGCCTGAACTCGGCACCTGCTTTGTCATATCGGCGGGCAACTTGAAGCCATTGGTGAGACTAACACATGCGTACTCGTGCTCCGATGTCGGCGTCAGCGTCGCCGCCGACTCCTCTTCGGCCAGCAGGCAGATGCCATCGTTGGAATTCGAATGCCGCGTAAAATTTGTATGAAATTGTTTCCTGCTGCCGTTGCTGCTGCTGCTGGCGCTGCTGCTGCTCAGGCTGCCGCTGCGTCTACTGCTCACGCTGCCCAGGCCCGGCACGGTGGCCACCAGTGGCAGCGAATTGGGCGGCACAGCCACCTCCAGGCAGCTATCGCCGCTCTTCAAGGAACTTTGCTTGTGATTGGCATTGGAGCTGCTGCCGGTAGCCTGCAGGGCCACCGCATTGGGCGGCGTATGGCGATAGGGTATGTAGAAGGCCTTTGCCTCCTGCAGCATGGCATCCTGCACGGTCTTGCACTCCGGCGAGCCACCGCACAGCGGCATCTGCGACAGATTGTGCACACCTGCAATGCTCAGCTCCACCTGCGCATCCTGTTCCGCACGCCGCGCAACTGGTCCGTTGCCATTGCCATTGGGCAATGTTCCGGCACACGCTGTGCTCGTCTGATACTCCAGCGTGTGCTCCGGCAGCAGCTCGATGTGATAGCGCGACCGTGGAATCAGCGTTTGCATCTCATGGCAGTCCTGCTGCAGCGTGCTGCCACTGAGCCCCCCGGCACTGTCGCCGGGCATGCCCGAGGCGCTGCTCAGATTCCCGAAATTGATGTCCGTCGGCGTGGACAAGTGAGTGGGCCCCTGGGCGCGTGCTTTGAACCGACGTCTCTGGAATATGATGAACAACGCAAAGCAAAACACGCACACGGTGGACAGCAAGGAGCCAATGGCGATGCCGCTGTAAACCTCATGATTCGAGTTGTTGTGCTCAATTTCCAGAATTCGGTGATCATTCAGATCAAAGAACATGGGCGCCCCGACTCCCGTCTCACCGACAACGCGCACAGCCACATAAATTTTATCCGTCTCCGAAACGTTTGGAAACTGCAATATCAGAATGGAATTCATATCAAATATTAAATATTTTTTATAGGTCTGATAGATACAATATTTCAGTAAAAGGTTAATTAACGAGCTGAAACTGTTGACATGTAAAGTTCTTTGAGTTATAGCACCGATATTAGTATCTTCCATAGCTTTATCAAAAATCAACAGATTTTAATTAGTGATGGCATTTCTTTGATGAATTGTCCCATGGATTGATTCTACATTTAAAATATGTGCTTTATTAAAAAAATAACAAAAAAATTTTTTTTTTATTTATTTTTTTTAAATTTTTTTGGCAAAAAGCATGTACTCCCCTTTACTTATTTTCAAAAAAAATTTTTTCAAAAATTAGATTTTTGATTTTTTATTTTTAATTGGTTCTTGGATTTCCAACTCCCATTACTTTGGAAAAAATAAACCGATTTTCATTATTGATGGCATTACCCCCTTACTCAATTTATATTTTTAATCGAGTGTATTTGCCATAATTGGCACAAAAACAACAACCTATTCTGAGAGGGTTAAATTTGTTGTCAAAAATCATGTCAAAAACGAAGAAAATTTTGAAAAAGAAAGTTGGTGGATTCATAGCCCCATATTTAGATCTCCCATAACTTTGTCAAAAATCAACAGATTTTAATTATCGATGAATTTTTTTGATGATTTGTCCCATAGGTGATTTTACATTATAGAAAATTTTAACTTTTTTTTTTGGTTAAAATTAAAAAAAAATTTTTTTTTATAATTATAAAATTTTGATTTTATAACTTTTGTACGCATAAAGCGAGCCTACCTTATACGAGCACGGGGTACACTCCAGCACATTTGCCTCGTGCGTGACATTGCCCAACGTCCAGAGTATGTTGTAGTGATGGACACGTCCATTGGGATGCTGGGGCGGCTCCCACACCAGCTTGAGGCCATTGTGCTTAACCACGCGCGAGTTGCTAATGGTACCGGGAGCTGAGTAATGAAATGAAAAAGACCATAGCAATTAAAACTGCTTATAGAGTATATAACAAGTACTTACGGTCCGGCAGAGTCTGAACATCCATTTCGCCATAGAAAATCTGCGGCTTGCAATTGTAGAAATGGAAATTGTAGCGCTCGTTGGCGCTGAGTCCGCTGACAAGGAGCACCGAGTTCACAATGGTGCGCTCCTTGCACTTGGGCTCCTGCTTGCGCAACGGCAGCTGGACGTGCATGTGGCACTCGTAGACGCAGGTGTCGTTGAGGCTATCCAGAAACTGAAAGGCCAGCATCCGAGACTCCACGGTAATCAGGCGAAAGGACATGTTCGACTGGTCGGAGGTGCCGTTCTCGATCTGTGTGAGGGGAAAAAAAGAGACGCACGGAGACTTTAAAGCATGCAGTGGACGGCGGTAAAGAGGCTGGGGGAAAGCGATTGCCACTTGCCACTACAGTACAGTCTACTCACAATCTTCCACTGTACGTAGCGAAAGTCCTGGGCGAGATACTCGTTCTCGCTGGTTATGATCAGGACGCGCATCTTGATGCGACTAAAATGCTGCAGCAGCAAACCCGTCACATTGGCATCCACCACCAGGCTGAAGATGTCCTCCTCCATTTCAAGTGTGACATCGTCCACCTCGTTGTCCAGCACCTCGTGCTCGGCATTCCGCAACACCGTGGCAGCAGCCGACTGGTTGAGCGGACGTATTATGGTCAACTGGCGGCGCACCGCGTCCGCCTTCTCCTCCACGGGCGTAACGGTGCCGTGCAGTGGTCCATTCAGCAGCTGGGCGGGATGCGGATGCGTGTGATTGATGGAGAACTGCAGGATGAAGAACTTCTTGTTGTCCAGCTCCGCCTGCGACCACTGTACAAAGGTATCGTTGCCCAGATGCACCAGCCGCAGCAGCACTGTGATTAGATACAAAGCATTCGCTGCAGGTTTCGACAATTGATTCGCTGAGTTTCTGTTCAACTTACAGCCTTGGGTGCAGCAGACGACGGGTGGGCTGCGAAGTGTGCTGATCATCATTTGCAGCGGTAAACTGCGGTCCGAACGCACCTCTGCGGCGGGCAGAAGGAAGCGCGTGATCAGCGCAAACGGACGGTAGATCGGGAGTCCGGTTGAGATCACCACAAACGAGGTTTGGTTCAGTTTCATTGGCGCAAACGAGCTCCACTGATGCGGATTGCTGCGTACAATGTGCACCACGAACATGGACTGCAAACAAAAGGGCAAATTAAATAGAGAAGAAAACAAGTAAGAAAGTTGCAGTCGGGTGTAACCGACAGCGCAATACTCTACTGCAAGTAAGATAAATCGAGGTTTAAAACTGAGGTAGATGTACAGCTTAAATCGATGGACTCCCAGACGGATAATACACAAACCTAATATACTCATTGCACCTTGTGAACGAGTATAAAAACAAAAAAAATATGATTGATTAATCACCTCCAGAGTGCGGCTGTCAAAGGTGACGTTGATGGTGTGAAAGCTGTGCGGATAGCAGCGTATGTTCTGCAGCGGATTCGGATGCTCAAATTGGCGTTTAAAGCGCATCTCGCCAGTGACCGAATCCTCGCCAGCGACGTTGCGCGCAAAGCACTGATAGATGCCCTCCTCCTCCGGATCAAAGGAGTGGATGTGCAGCTCGTTGCCGCTGATGTAGCGGGTGTAGGAGCTGTTGAGCAGTGCCCCGTTGTGGTACCAGCTGAGAGTGGGCCGCGGATTGCCCTCGACGCGGCAGTTAAGTGTTGTCGACAGACTGATGTAGCTCAGCACCACGGGCAGTGTGCTGACTATTCTCGGCGGACTGGTCACCACCACACGGAATGTCTGTCTGTCGGTGGGGGTGGTGCACATGTAGTAGCCCTCATGCCAGGCCATGCTGGCATTTGTTATTTCCAGCGTGACGCTGTTGTTGCTCAGCTGGGAAAGAGAGTTGTTCGGATGCTGCAGCCACCACTCGATGGGCACATAGTCCTCCACGGCGTGACACTGGAGCCGCAACGTCCCACCCGTGGGTACATACACTGTGGCATTCTGGAAGGCGGGCAGCAGCTGAGATGCAGTCGCTGCCAGCGGCCCGCTGACATTCGGCTCGACACGCACCAGCCACACGAACTGGCGATGGCTCCGGTTCGCATACGGGTTCTGGGCCACGCATCTGTAACGGGTAATGTTTCACACACATTAATTGGCATGGACAGTGGGCACAATTACGCCAGCCACTCGGCCGGTGCGTGGTGTTAATTAATGCATTGGCCACCTTAAGAAGGGTTGCTGCGATTTTGCTGCTGTTGCTGTTGCGGTTGCAGTTGCTGTTGCTGCTGATGAGGTGATGGATTGTGGCCAAGGTGTTGATAGACAACATCCGCAGCAGCGGGCAATTATAAATTGCACCTCGAAGCAAATGAGATGCAGTTCGCAAGTAAGGGAAACTATAGCAAAGGTCTGGTCTTGAAATTGGATCTTGCCTCTACACAAACTACTGAACACAAGTTGTTCTGTGTAAGTAATAAAAGAAATTGAATTTATTAAGCAGCTAACATAGTCATTACTTTATAACATTTTGAAAAAATATGAATAATCATGAAAATACATACTAATTATCGCAATTAAATTATGGAAAAGAGGAATTTTGAAGATGATAAAATATCGAATAGGCACAGCTTATAAATATTCTCCTGATCTACTCCAGAGAATGTTGTATACCTAACTTCGCAAAATTTTAGTTAAAATTCATGTTGAAATATTAAATATTAAATACGAGTTGTATAGTACCTCATTCATTCAAATATAATTAAGTTTGAATTTATTAATAAATTTGTGTATTACCAAAAAGATATGCAATTTTTTTATGTGAAAGATTTTTCAAATATTAAACATTCTGAATTTTTGTGGAATTATTTCCTATCGTTAGCCAACAAAACTTTAGTTCTACAACTTTTAGAAAGCGGTAAATTCCGCTGAAATTGACACCTCCACTGCTTGTAAACTACCGAATTTTTAGATTTAAAATATGAACTATTCAAAATTATAAAAACTTGGGCATTCAGCGTATAGCAAAAAGTTATTTTTAGGTACACAGAAAGTGGAGCTTTTTACGTTATGTTCCCAACTATTTGTTGTAATTTAGAAAAGTTCATATATTAAATTAAATATCCTTCGTGACAAATTAAATATCAGAACTTTGGGGGTTGAATGTGCTTTCGCCCCTACATTTCAACCTCGGGTAGGGGTGTTTTTGTTTGACTTTTTAATTACGTTCACAACTAAAACGGGTAAAAATTGTTTGTATTTTAGCATAAGGTCATCTAGATGTATTCCAGGTTTAAACTTACTTGTATTTGCCAGCCTGTTCCAGTCGCAGTTGAGGCAGGACAAGCGTCCCGTTGCTAAGGATAAATGCGCTAAAGGGATAGACAGTGTAGGAAGTATATATTATTTGAAGGCAAATTAAGAAATGTCAAGCGTTATTGAAGCCACCAAGCTGACAGGCGGGACTTTGGGATGGATATACGCTCAAGGTGCAACCGCTGTGCGCTCAATGGAACAACGCTGATCTTTACTCGCCTGCTGTCATTCGCCAGGGACTCGTTGCCAAAGAACCAGGTGATGTGAGCGGCGGGCACGCTCAGAAAGGGACAGCTGAGCACAAGTGGACGCTGCTCGTGGAGGGTAATGTTGGCGCTCTGCTGCTGGCCAATAATCAGACGTTTCAGCACTGCAAGCAAGGAAGGTGTTAAAGTTAATCCAGGATAGCACACACACAGACTCACGCTTACCTGGATATTCGACCGTTATGCTGTCGGATATAACTTTAATTTCGTACGACTCAATTAGGCAGTGATAAACGCCGCTGGCGCTCTCATTGGGCGGCAGACGCAGCGTTCCATTCTTATAGATGAAGAAATCATGTTTGCGTATGGATAAGTGTTCAAGGGGCTCATCGTTGCGATACCAGCTGCAGTAAATAGGTGCGCCGTCTACAGAATGGGAGAATGAGGGTCAGGTTAATCAGTGGCTACATATTTGTATACCCTGAACCCATATAGAAAATGGGTAAAAAAAAGGTATAATGGTTTTGTACAAATGTATGTAACAGGTAGAACGAAGCATCTCCGACTCCATAAAGTATATATGTACTTGATCAGGAGCATTAGCTGAGTCGATTAAGCCATTTCCATCTGTCTGTCCGTCTGTCTGATTTTTTTTAACTGAAATTTTGAATTCATCTAGATACCGAACCATGAACAAAAAGACCATCCTCATCAAAGTCGGTTGAGTCTTGGCAAAGTTACGACTGAGGAAAGTTGAGACCCATCCTTATATGGGAACAGTAGGGTATCTATAAGAAAATTTTTGACATGAATTTGGACCAAAAACTTTATTTTTTAACTGAAATGTAGAATTAATCTAGATACCGAACCGTGAACAAAAAGACCATCCTCATCAACATCGGTTGAGTTTTGGCAAAGTTACTACTGAAGACCTATCCTTATATGGGAACACTAGGGTATATGTATATTCGAAAATTTTTGACATGAATTTAAACCAAATTTTTATTATTATTAAACTGAAATTTAGAATTCATGAACAAAAATACCATCCTCATCAAAATCGGTTGAGTTTTGGCAAAGTTAGGACTGGGGAAAGTTGAGACCTATCCTTATATAGGAACACTATGGTATATATTCAAAAATTTTTGACATAAATTTGGACCAAAAATTTTATTTTTAAACT